>PVIR01039466.1:0-13910 GCA_004026965.1 Petromus typicus
CAGATATATCTATGATAGTGAGTTTGTCTCTTTGCAGTTCTATCTTTGTTTGCTTCATGTCTTGCCAGCCCCTGACTTTGGAGTGTTTGATGATCTGATTCATTGATGGCATATTCTGCACAAACACGATTCTCTGAATTGTGGTCTCTCCAGGTCAAGTGTGCCCTTCTCTGGAGATGTTGTTCCCAGGAAGCCTTGTGATCACAAGGAGAAACAGCAGAGTACTGCAGTGCCAGTGTATTTAGCATTTATGCTGTCACATCTTTCATGTCTACACATAGCCTATCTCTGTGTGTGCAAGTCACCCAACACTGTATTACATAAATTAGCTCCATGTTAGGTCTTTCTGCCTGACTTTAGGTTAATGCATTTAAGTTTCCCAGTAACTGAATGAAGTGTCACAACCTCATTTTCCTTTAATATTTTCATCCAAATTGACAGAATGGGTTCATCCTTTTAGAAAAGTTAGTTTGACTTTTTTTGAAACAAAAGCATATCAGTTTCAATTCAACATCTGCTCAAATTATGTAAACTCATTCATAGACCAACTCAAAATTACTAACCTCAGATTTGAAGGAGTAAGGTAAAAATTGAAAACTCAGTCTGAATTTATCAGTGCTACTAAAACATTTTCAAAATTTTCTAGAAGATTTTGGAGGCAGATTGCTTTTGATTCTGTAAAATCTTGTTATATTGATCTGTGTTAGAAAAATGTAAGAAACCATTATTTCTTACTCATCTATGAAAAATATCAGCTTTGATATAAATTCTCTTGCCTGTCTATCTAACTAGGTTCATATAAGTTTTTCCTGCCATTAAAGCTTCATATTTGAGTTCTCCATAGCTAATGTGATATCTCTAT
This sequence comes from Petromus typicus, assembly GCA_004026965.1. Classification (NCBI taxonomy): domain Eukaryota; kingdom Metazoa; phylum Chordata; class Mammalia; order Rodentia; family Petromuridae; genus Petromus; species Petromus typicus. Next base: position 863 of record PVIR01039466.1, read on the forward strand.
AAAAGAAAACAAAATTGAAATCACACTACTATTTTTAAAATCTTCTTTGATTATAAGGCAAACATTCTCTTCCGGTAAAGAAATCTTCAACTGAAGTTCATTGCACAATGAATCCTCATAAAACTCCTCTGTGATCCATCAGGACATCAGTAATAAAGAACACCTGATCATAAACTCATGGTTTTCTATTGCTTTAATCAATTCCCTAAGGCATAGGAATCCATAGCATCTATATGTATACTTGCACATTTAACTAGATTGGCTAATAGTTTGGGTAAACTTCCCACAAAAGGCCATATGTGGTTCCTAGCCAGCAGCACTATTGGGAGAAAGTAGAACCTTTAAGAAGAGGAACCTAGTAGGAGGGTTCCCTGTCCTTGGGGGTGCATTTTTGATGAAGATACTGAGAGTTCTTCCTTTTCCTACTTCTCTGTTTTACTTCCTGGATGCCATGATGAGAATACTTAATCTACTACACATTCCCCATATCAAAGCAACAGGGCTAGCCAACCATAGATTGAAATCTTCCAAACTGTGAGCCAAAACAAACATTTCTTCTTTTTAAGTTGATTATCTGGGACATTTTGTTACTGTAACACAAAGCTGACTAAGATTCATGAGTTTTCATAGATGACACTTTAGAAGACCAACTACAAATTACAGAAGAAGGAAAATGCTAAGACATAAACTAGTCTTGTTTTAAAGATCTGCTAAGTCTAGAGTTATGACCTAACACAACATGAACATGCTCTGGCATGATAGAAACTTTTTGTTTCCAAATCTAGCCAATTCTTAATAGATGCAAAAGATTCAAAGCTATCATCTATGCCATGAGTTCACATTCTTTTTTTAAAGCTGTGAATTAACAATATTTATTCATAAAATTGGAAGCCTTCTGAGATAAAAAGATATGCAAAATAAATATTGAGTAATGTCTCTTGTATTGCAAAACTTATTTAATGCTAAAGAAAACTATTATGGTTTCAGAAATATAGAATCTGTTATCCCTGGCAGTGCTAGAAATATCTTGTATTATATAGCCAGTTGTTTAACTGCTTAATTAGAAATCTTTCAGTTTTATACAAAATCATGTTTATCTTCTCACAAGGTCTATCTAAAAATGATTTTCTTTTTTATTTTATCTTACAACCAAGGTGTTTCATAGATGGTCAGAGTTTCAAGCTCAGATGTTAGAAATCATTAGATTTTCTTTTTAGTTCTGATTTTGGTTAATGAATTTCATCAGTTGTCCTTTCACCCTTTAAAGGAAGCAATATTAAATTCGCTATCTTTGCTGAAATTGTCTTAATATTTCTGCTCTATTATCTTTGATTTTTTTTTTTTTTTTGAGACAGTCTCACTTAGTAGTTTATGCTGGCCCTGAGCTCACTATGTAGCCCAGGCGAGCCTTGGACTCACAGCAATCCTGTCTCTGCTTCCTAAGTGCTGGAATTACAGGCATAAGCCACCACATCTGGCTCTGTGGTATGATAGTGTGAGTCTCCATGCCCAGTATTGTTGTATGTGGTTACCAGGGATCAAACCCAGGCACTTACTCTGGCAAGGCAGGCTCTGGAACCACTGAGCTAAATCCCTGGCCTTACCTTTGATTTTTTTTATCTAGTCAACAGCTTTTTGTCTGGCTTCACCACAGGATATCACAATTACTATTGACTATGACATTGTTCACGTACTTCCTTACTATCTTGTTTTACCTGTAGTGAAAGCTTCTGTATCTCCATTCAGTTTTCTGTCAGTACCAAGACTGTTTTTCGCATTTGAAATCTGGCTATTTTTACTTTAAAAACTAGAGAAGTAGTTTAATTATATTTTCTTTAAAACATTTTTCCATTTCATTACCGACTATGATTTCCATAATTACCATTGTGACTGTGCTACCTATGTAACTATTGAGATGAGTATATTGTAGTTTTACAAAAATAATTTCAGCTGAATTTCTGGTAGATAATATATAGACCTACACACTATACTATAACAGTGATACCTTTTTATTTTGTTTTTAATGGTGTGAAGAATTGAACCCAGGGCCTTTGTACTGAGCTACATACTCAGACCTTTTTTATTTATAGAGACAGTGTTTTATTTATTTGCTTAGGCTGGCCTCACACTTGTGACCATCCTATCTCAGCCACTCAGAGTGCTGAAATTATAGATTTGCACCACCACATTTGGTTATTTTAAGCAATGAGCACTGAAAATGAAATGCAATGTTACTATTGTAGATGGATAAGCTACTTAGATCTCCTATAGGCAGATAGGGCTGGCCCTCAAAAAGTCCACATGAAGGACAGTCAAGCAGACCTTCACTGAAGGTCAGTATTGCCAAAGGAGAAAACTACTCCTTTTATGTAGGTTAAATAGTGGTAGTCTTCATTCTCTGGGGTGCAAGGCCAAGATCTTTATCTGCCCTGCCTAGGTAAATCCTCTGACTGAAAATCCTTGTACGCTTGTTACATGACTTGCTTTCCCATTGAATCCTCATTTCATCTGTATTATCTAAATGATTATACTTGTTTTAATCTTGTTTGTTGATTGTGGTTTTGTCCATCTTGTGATTTCTCACTGGACCAATATTACCTAAGCAACTGTACTTGCAATGTTACTGTTGAACCATAGTCTTGTCCCACTTTGAACCCACCTGACCTCATGGCAGATCCTCCTGTTCCTCTTAGGCAGAAGCTTTCTTTCTTTCTTTTTTTTTTTTTTATAGGCAGAAGCTTTCTTTCACAATAAAGTTTTCCTACTCTTAACCTCTACTGTTCCTAGAATTCATTCTTCGATTTTTAAAGAACTCATGTTTCAAATAACTAGCAGTTTGGGAGTTAGGCTTGTTCCCCTGTATCTTACCACTGCCAGGCATCTATATTTAGTAGAAAAATATTTCACATTGCTTCCATTTTATCATTTAAGTAAAACAAAAGGAGATTCTTGATCTTACCAGTGTATGCATTTTGTTGATTATCACTGCAGTTTTAATATTCAGTCTACTGTCTATCTTTTGTCTCTAGGGTCACATTTTACTAGCTCAGCATGAAGGCTACACCTTTGTGTCTGCCTCAGTTCTGTGCTGGTGTATCTTCCAGCTTTTCTGCATGGTGTCTTTAATTTTCCATTGTTGTTACTGACCACACGTGCCTCTCCGACCCGGATCTGTTTCTTCATTTGGTCCATGGGTTGAGTCCCAAGGGTATAAGCTGTGTTCACATCACAGTCGGGGAAGCAGAACAGATCCTCAGCTGATGACCGCAGCCCTGCTGAGGCAGAGAGCCGTAAATGCCTTTTCAGGTATTTCACTGTGTTCCATTTTACCAGAGCTCCAACCATGGCACTCTTGCTTCTTTGTTTTCCTTTGAGTAGTTATTGATCGGCCTTTTTTGTAAGCCTTTCCCTTATTAAAGGAAAAATCATTTCCCATTTTACTTTTAACTAAAATAAACTTACACATTTTAAAAAAATTTTTTGCTGTGTAAACACAGGCTCGATACCTGTGTTTAACATGACCACCCTGATGTTCTGGCTACATTACCTTTCTAAGCCTTCCCTCTCCTGCCTGTGCTGCATGGTGGCCACATGGGCCTGTCTCCTGAGCGCTGTGAGAAGTGAATAATCTCTGGAAGGTGCTCAGCCTTGTGCCTGGCGTGCATTCATTGTTGTGAAGACATCCTTATTTACTGCTATTATTTGCAAATGTGCCACATTATTTTAAACTGATCATAGTCCATTTGATTATTACTCTAAAATCCTTTCTGAAAAATGTTTTATAATTTTTTACTTTTACTGTTATTAACACTATTGTTATCGTTACTGCCACAGATACCTTCAATCAAGCAAATGTAGAAACCAGCAAAAATTTCATTTTAGGGTAGAAGATAGGAGACATTTACTGTTTTTTTCTCAGTTTGGGGAGTGGTTTGTTAAATTTAAAAGTATTTAGATCTAGTGAAAGTGGGAAGAAGAGCACACACTCAGCCTCTCTCTTCCTCCCTGTGCAGGACACTGTTGAGGACCGGAGCTTGTCCAGTAATCCAAGATAACGTTTGTTCTCTTAACTTTATCTATCAGCAGGTCTTTGCACATAGATAACATTCATAAGATCCAGGGTCTGGAATGCGAGTATCGTTTGAATTCCCTTATTCTACCAGTTATATCTAGCTTCTCCTCTGATCACGAGGTTCAGCCTACACTAATTTTGACTTTACAAAAAATTTTCTTAGGAAAGTCATAGAATGAGAACTTATCTCTCCCCAGTTTTCCCTTTATTTATCAACAGTCAAGAATAAAGAACTCCTAACACTTCGTCGATTGTAGTATGTGTAGTTAAAAAAAAATCATTGTAAGTTCCTCACTTCTAATCTCATTACATTTTAAGTAATTTACATGTCTTAAACAGAACCATTATAAGCACTGAATCTAGTAATTAAATGAGGATTAATATTTGGAAATTGCTTCTTTAAAGCTATTAAGAGTTGGACTCCTGAAGGTATCTGGATGCCTTTTGCATTTAGAGGTTAGACCTGGAGAAAATCTGGGTTATCGTTGTGCATAGGGAAAACTGTGGGGGTGCAGTGCAATTGAACAAGCACCCCAGTGCCTAGCATGGCATCCCGCAGTGTGGAACCCAGGTGGGTGCAAGTTCCCACCTAACCCCCTCACTGGGGCAAGAATCCATTAGAATGTGCTCAGGAGGATTTTATGCCGTGTGGCAGGGGGGAGTGGGGTTAAGGAAGAGAGGACGAAGTGGCAGGAGTTGCCTTGGCACTATGTGAAGGCAACTGCAAGGGTGGCATTGGCTCAAGTCACAGTAGAAGAGGAGGGCAGCCCTCAGGTGATCCTCTTTATGCCTATGAACCTTCTCTGTGGTTTCAGTCAGCTTAGTGAGCTCCTCCACCTGTGACCCTGGTGCTGGGCTTGGCATCTGTATCCTCAGGGTGCTCATGTGCTCAAACATGCAGCCAGTGCCAGACAGGACACTGCAGTAGGCACAAGGTGTGCAAGAAAGGTCCCTGGCCCTGCCAGGGTGATCTGAGTAGTAATGAAAACAAATATGAATGATGAATAAGAAGCATGCTGTTGCATGGGTGCCCTGTGCTCAGAGAAAACTGGGAAGTATACAAGTCATGGGGTTGGCAGTCTTGAGCTGGGTGGGCACCATGGGCTTCTTGGAGGAAATTTCTTTCAACCACTGTTTGAAATCTGAAGTTTGAGGAGCAGCTAAACCCAGAAAGGATCACCCAGGAACTAGCTGCTTGTGCAGGAACACTTGTGTGTGTGCATTCAGAGTGAGCACGAGGCTGAGCCTGGATTGCCCAAGTTCCTGCACCCTCTCTGCTCCAGTCCCTCAGGGTCTGCAGGGCAGTGACGTGTTTTGTGAATGCACAATTAAAGCCCCAGCATGATGTTAGTGAGCTGTATTTCATATCGTGATTTTTATATGATGATATTTATATATCATCATGAAATTTATATTGTGATATTTATATCTCATGATTTTCTTATTTGAAGAGTTTGTGTTCCAGAATAAACCCTTCCCAAACCCCTCAAGTCAAAGGGAACAGTGTATAATTCTACAGTCTTACCAGGAAGTGATTTCTGGGATGGTGGATGAAGGGAGAAATCAGCTGTAATGGTCGAAGAGCTGAGAAATGAAATATCAAGAGGATCTTGGTGGACAAATATTTGAGACCTACTCTCTTCTTTGTCAGTGTTAGACTGTGGTAAACAGGGGAAGGGAACGTGATGATTTGGGAATTTTTAAAGAGAAAAAGAGATGAGGCTGGGGTGTGGCTCAGTGGTGAGTGCTTGCGTGGCCTGTTCTACATCCAGGATTAAAACCAAGGCTTTCACACTGAGCCACATTCCTACCCGTTTTCATCTTTGATTTTGAAGGAGGGTCTTGCCAAGACAGTTGCCCAGCAGGCTTAGTTAGCCTAGCAGTCCTCCTGCCTCAGCCTCCCAGAGTACTGGGATTAAAGGCATGTACCACCACACTCACCTTCTTCTCACCTCCTTAAGAACACTGATGCCTATCCAGGATGCTGCCCAAAGCACAGGTCACTCACTGGCTCCAGGTTCTCACTCCCCTGGCCGCGTGCAGGGCTTCTGGCTCTTCCTCTTCCAGCTGTGCTTGTTCAGAACATGAGCAGAGAGGAGGGTGCCTTGGGGTGAGACACAGCCTGCAAGAGGGGCTTCTGGAGTGGGTGGTGGAAAGGCCACGAGGCCCCCAGTCATGCTGCTCAGATGGGGAGGCGCGGATGTGTTCAGTATCTGGTTTCTGACCCCAAGCTGACAGAGAAACCCTAAGATCCAGTGTGAAAGGGAGCTACAAAAGAACCTGATGGCAGAGGAACTTGTAAATATCCATGAGACGTCATGAAAATGGGGGATAATCTTGAATCTGTTTCAGAATTAGAATTCTTCTGTTGTTGCTTTTGGGAAAACTAAGCTTTCTTCTTTTCCTGTATTAAAAATAAATGTCTGGATTGTTTCCTATTATACCAGAGTATTTTGGGGCCTTTTGATGTGTTTTGGGGGTATGTTGATTGTGACCTAAAGTTAGTTTTTTTTGTGTATTGTTTTACCTCAGTGTGAAAGGAAGCAAGATTCCTTCGCTTGATGACTCTGTACTTTCTGGGCTTGCTGTCAAGATCCCTTAGGACCTGGCCAGGTATGGAGACCAGTTCCGGTGTTGCCTCCCTCTTCTCCCAGCTGAGAATTCCATCCCAGTCTCTCTGGGACCTGTCCCACACCTGTATTTGTCTCTCTTCTGGGGCAGGATAGCTCAGCGAACAGCCCCTGAGGAGTTCACCTGTCCAGTGAGCAGAGTATCCACAGATAAATCAAAGTCATCCACAGTCAAAGGGCTGTGAGCCTTTATTTAGGAATTTTTCTGGTGGCATCAAAGTAAGTTTTAGAGGCTGGCTGTTAGGGTCAGTGAGGATAGAACCTTGCTGCAGCAATTTCACTGGCCATCTTGGGCTGCCTGTGGCCAGAGCTGACTTTTCTACCTGCAGAGTGACTCCGGAAGCACCGAGCGCTTAGCACCCCTGGCTTAGGGGACTCTGGAGCTGTTTGTCTAGGGCAGAGTCTGGAGTGTTGGTGGTTTGGGCTGGAACCATGGAAAGATGTAAATGCTGCAAGAAACTTCTGGCTTTACTCTGATGAGTGTAATTTTTCCCTGTAGTACTTTTTTCATATTTTAATGAAACATATATTCAAAAGTGGCCCTTATCTTATTCTCTGCAGGACGCTCTATGAGGTTCTAACCTCATGAAATACCTTTGCTCTTTATTTTTAACACACTGTGTCATGTCTGATAGGAGAGCAGGTATTACATCTGCCTCCCTGAGGATAGGGTTTGGGATAATTGTGGACTGCAGCCACCAGGTGATTTAAGGTGTGGGGAGAGTTGATTGGAGATATAGTGAGCAGTGATCTGTACTTTCATAATCGATCTTCCTGCCTCCCCATAGGGGCAGTGCTAGCCTGCGTTGTGGGTGGAAATTTTAGCCTTCTGGCATCAAAAAGTCACCTGTGTCCATAGGCCACCTGCATAACCCACCTTAAAGGCTGGTGGTTTCAACAAAGGCATCCTGCGCATCTGAGAAAAGTAACCTGGGCCACCATGATCATCCTGACCCCTGCCATGGGGCATTGTTTACAGCAAAGTCATTGGAGACCAATGAATGTTAAGTGCTTAGCTTTGGACTCCAAAATTAGGGCTTTTGAAAGTCAAACTCAAAACAAGTTAGTAAAAGCACCTGAAACTAGGTGATTTATTCAAGCTTCCCTGGGATTCACTTTGGTCGAGTAGAAAGAAGAGAGATTGTTTTGTTTTGTTTTGTTTTTAAAGACAGGGTCTCACTTTGTGGTTCAGGCTGGCCCTGAGCTCAGCCTCAAACTCACATCACAGCAATCCTCCTGCCTCTGCCTCCCGAGTGCTGGGATTACAGGCATGAGCCATCACGCCCGGCACTGTGGTATGTGGTACTGATTGCTGCTGGGGTGAGTCTTCACGCCCAGTATTGTTATGTGGTTACCGGGGATTGAACCGGGCGCTTGCGAGACAGGCACCAGAATCACTGAGCTATTTCCCCGGCCCAGAAGAGAGATTGTTATACTGCTGTGAGGTCAAGTCATGTGGAAGGAACTTTCTGAGATATATACTCATAGGTGTGGACAGGTACCTGGTGGGGCCACCCTTGCAGCAGAGATAGGTGCGTGAGGATGGGCACAGTGGGAGAATTCTCCAGAAAAGGGGTGCAGAGCAGGCAGAGCCCTGTCCCCTGTGCCATGCAAAATTTGTCATCTGCCTGTGCCTGTTCTACCTGCATTAGTGCTGGCAGCACCACTGGAGAGCGGTGAAGAGGCGGGGAGTGGGGCCGGCAGTGTGCAGCTCCTCTCTTGCCTACTCCTGATAAAAGACCAGGACTTTGAAGTTATGGGCTCAAGTACTGTGCTTCATGAACTTCACAAAAATTTTAAATACGCAAATAACCAGGAAGTATGCATTGTGTCTTGGGGGATGGGGAGACAAGCAGGTAAACCTGACTCATGTAAGGAATTTCTCAGTGTTCTGTAAGCCACGGGAGGTCATTCCTTGGAGGGGAATAACCTGGAATAGCCTGGAATAATTCATGTGACATTTTCAGGCCTTGGTGGGGAGAAGGACTTTGCAGGCATATTTTCTTGGTGAGTGGGTGCACCTGGGATTGCTTGGGATTTTAGAGTGTTTGCTTAGAAATAGTTAGAGTCCACATATCTGCTGAGAGTCCTATGAAGCTGTGAGGCCTAGAGACATGTGGTTATTTATTAGCTTGTGTCTGAGCTCTGTATGGGGTTCACACAGTGTCTCCTTTCTAAGTGTACACCCAGACCATAAGCACCTAGAGCTTGTGTAAAGAATGTGATAGCAGGTTGGCATCACACATGATGTTAGACCCACGAGCACCAGCTCTTAAGAATTCTTTCTTTCCTTCTCTTTCTTTCTTTCCTTTCTCTCTCTCTCTTTCTTTCCTTCTTTCTTTCTCTTTTTTGAGACAGAGTCTTGCTTTGTAGTTCAAGCTAGTCCTGAATTCATCAATCCTCTTGCCTCTGCCTCCCAAGTGCTGGGATTACAGGTGTGAGCCACCACACGCAGCACTGTGGTGTGTGGTGTGTGGTTCTGATTGCTGGTGGGCATGAGTCTCCATGCCCAGCATTGCTGTGTGTGGTTACTGGGGATCAAACCCAAGCCCTTACATTTGCAAGGCAGGTGCTAGAACCACTGAGCTAAATCCCTGGCCCCTCTTAAGGTTTTATTTTATTTCTGTGCTGCAAAAAGTTTTGTTGTACATCCTTGGAGCATGCACAGTATTGGCGAAACACTGCTGAAAGAGGGCACATTCAGAACTTTTTTTAAAATGTGAAATCACTTCACCTGTATTTTTACTTCTCATTGTGTCATCTTTTTCTTTTTTACTTGTGGAGGAAAAAGAGCAATGTGGACACCCACCACTGTCTCTCAGCCACCAGGGCCGTTAGAATGGGCTTTTAAAACCACTTTCCAATTTTTTATGACTTTCAAAGAAGGGAAAGTTTGGAATCCAAAGTATTATTTGATCTACTTGGTTTTCTTTATAGCTGGTCATTTCCATTAGCCCATAAGCACCCCAAGAAAATTGTGGGGGCAGGTATCCCCAGAACGGTGTGAGACTGCCAGCATCACTGTTTCCTCCTCCAAAACACAGTGGTCACCCATCGTGTTTCTGACCCATCATGTTGCCCTCCATGTGTAGGAAGGAGGGGTAGTGAGGCCTTCAGCAGCCTCACTGGGCACTTTAGCCTTCTGAAAGTAAATATAACTCGTGTGTGTGTGTGTGTGTGTGTGTGTGTGTGTGTGTGTGTGTGTAAGAACCCACCTATCCATTCATCTTCTTATCCATTTATCTATCAGTCACCCTCCATCATTCAGCCACTTGTTCACGCATTTCCGCATGATTTCGTAGTGGCTGCTGCTACCCTGGCTTTCTGTACACGGACAGCACTAATTTTAAAGCAGAATACCTGGGGGATTGTTAAGAGGGAGGAGGAAGAGGCTGGGGCTCAGAGCCATCCTGTGTGGCCCACACAGCAGCCAGGTGGATTGCACCTGGCCTAACATACCACCTCCTCTCTGGAGACCGCTGGGCTAACCATGTCCTGCTTGGTGTCAGGCCTCTCCGCTCTCCTACAACTTGAAGTATCTCTATAAGTTTAAGTAAACTATTTAAAGTTGATATTTGAAGATCCACCCAGAGACTCTGTTTGAGGCTATCTTCACAACTTTGCTGCGTGTGGAAGGGGGGCAGATCACATAGACTTTTCGCTCCTCTTCATCACATTTCTTCCTCTCCTCATGCCCCACATAAATACACAGAACAGAGGCTCTGAAAAGCCACACTTGAGAATGTGGGCTCTGGAGCTGCCCTAAGGACTTTGAATCCCAGCTTGGCTCCCATATTTGGGCATGTTGCTTACTTGGTCTTGCCTCAACTTCCCAGTCTGAAATGGGGACAATGATCATCCCTACTTCCCAGGATTATAATGGGATTACTGGAGTTATTCTACATGAATTTCTTGGGGTGCCTGACACATCATAAGCTCTTTGTCATTGTTGGCAATGCCAGTACCAGATATATCACATCTGTCCTGGAGCACATTTTTGGAAAAAAGAATTTTAGAGTATTACATTCTTAAAAATTACTTTGTATTTTCCAGTAAGAAAAACTAATTCCTAGTCATGGTTTTTTGGGAAAGGATCAGATATAATTAGAGAAAACAAATGAGGCAGCCTCTCTCAAGGTTCAGAGAGAACAGAAGTTGTTCTAGTCAACATCGCAGCATTGTGCAGGCCAAGCACTGTACTGTGTGCCTGACCTTGGTTGTCCTGCTTCAGGCTGTTGAGAATCTGACGAGTTTGTTCCTGCACCCAGTTTTAGAAGAGTGCTGGGGTTTGGAGAGTCAGACAACTCACCGGTAGGGAGAGGCCGCTCGCCTTGGGCAGGACTGCTGCGGAATGCCTGCACTGCGCATGCTCATGGTCACTGCCGCCCAAGCCATAGCATTGTCGGGGCGGCCTACCTTTTCCAGGTCGTTTCACTGTTGTGACATGTGTGCTTGTAAATCGGTGTGCAGAAAGTGAAGAGCCAAACTTGTGATTTTTATGTGTTTGTTTCCTATGATTTGACGCAGTTACTCTGGAAACCTTTTTTATCGCTGTAAAATGACCGAGGCTCCTAACTGAGCCGGACAGGGACCATCTCAGGGGCTGGAGCAGGAAAGCCCTGGACTCTGCGCTTCCAGGTGTCCACGGCCTGGCACCCTGCCCGTCATGCTAATTTTGTTCCAGGATGGGATCAGCATGGAGTAGCTCACCTGTTTTGCTTAGCATAAGTTTCGCATATTGAAGGGATGACTTTGTGCTCATTTTTCTTCTTGATCTTAGACAACAGTGGTGCGAGGATTCGAGAGTTTGCCTCCAGTCAAACACGGCAGGTATTCCATGGTCTTTGCCATCAGCCTCTGTGGCCCTAGGGGGCTAGAGCTGTACTGTCTTTGGAAATCCAGAAAGACCATCAGGCACATTTCCATCCTGATCTCTGTGTTTACACACAGTAGAGAGGTCGGCAGATTTGACACAAGCCTGAGTCATGAAGGCTGTCTTCTCTGAAGCAGGGTTAGTAACAAATTGAATCATAAGTTATTATTTTGGTAACAGAAGCTGAGAGTCCACTTCAAACGAATCTTAATAGTTAACAATGTTATCTGAATGTACTTGATGCTGTTCATCACCACTGTGAACGGAAAGGTAAAAGAAAATATGTTTGTGCCACACAATGTTACAGTTTTATTTCATGAGAAAATATTCTTGTACTCTGGTTAATATTGTAGAAGGAACTGTTCCACTGAATAATTGATAGTTCCAAAAGGAAACTTTGTATTTTTTTATATTAGAATAGCTTTCATTATCTAAATGAACGTTAGACAGCCCAAAACATTAGCTATTTCCATATAATGTGCATTTTGAGCATAGGGAAGTCAGCCAGCTTGACTGCTCTCAGCTGAAGTTCAGATCATGAATTTTACAGAACCACTGTTCACTGCGGGTGATGAATGTAATCACAGGATGTAAATCAGGGCCATTAACAGCCATGTGAAAGTTGTCCCCATAGTTTTGTTTCAGATAACATATGACGAAGGAGCTGGAAACTTACGTCATTCAGTGTAGTCAATACATTATTGTATTTTTCTGCTTTTAAAAAGAATTGAGATACTCATTTATGATCTATAGATTTTGTTTTTATTCTGTACTAACTCAAGCATAAAAGGCATTATTTTAATGACAAAGGGACAAAAACAAAACATGGTGTTGCCTAATATTATTGCATTTTTTAGACCAGAAGTCCATGCTCCGAAAGTGTCTGCTTGGTTCAAAGTGATATAAATATACTCCTATTACTGTACTAACTTACACTTTTAAAAAATTCTTTCATGGAACTCTGCAGCAGGTCTTTATTATCTGAGGATAATTAGGATCAGCAAAAGATCTATTTAAGTAATTCACTTAAGTGGGACCATGAAAAAATGTTTTAGGACATTATCCTGAAAATATATTTATTTTAGCTTATAATTAACAATATTTATGTGATCTATTTTGATGGTGGACAGCTCCTAGAATAAACACTCCAAATTCCAAGTGTTGTTTTGAGAGTTTTCTTTTGATAGTATTTCAAAAGTTCTCCTTATGCGATTTTAAAATCTATTTCTTTATAGCCTCTAGTTATTGGTTATAAGTCTGTTTTATCTAAAACACTAGAATAATATGAGTTTAAATATTGTTTCCTTTAACTGTAAATCCAGTTATTACCTTGTAGTATTTTCTGTATCACATTTGAACTTTCTGTCACATCATAAATATGACCAGTAGTGTATTACCCAAAACATTCAAGACCTTTGTCATTTTCTTTTGGAAAATTTTAGCTTTTTTCATTTTTTTTTTTTTTTTTTTTTT
>PVIR01039467.1:0-13904 GCA_004026965.1 Petromus typicus
CATCAGTGGAGGACTGGATAAAGATGTAGTTTTTCTATAAAATGGAGTATTACTTAGCCATAAAGAATGATAAATTTGAATCATTTATACCAAATGGAAGTACTTAGGACATCCTCATAAGTGAAATAAATAGGGCACATATGTGTAAGCACTGTATCTTTTCTCTAGTATGAAAAACTGTAGGTGTAGATGAATGCCAAAATGTCTGATAGGTAATGTGAAATAGGTAGAAAATATGCGAAATGAAAAGGATGGGGTAGAGGAAAGTAAAGAAGGGAAAGAAAAAACTTGATAAAAAAAAGGAAATAAAGCTTATATATTTAGGGGGTAGGGAAGTAGGGATGCCAAGGGAATGGGAAAAAGTGAGAATCAATTGAGATGTGTCATGTACAGGTACAAGTTTTCAATGTTAAATATGATTATATCATATGTATAAAATGTACCTATAAAATCAATTTTAAAAAATGAAAATTCAGACATTAAGACCTACCAAATCTGCAAACTTCATAAAAGCTGTTCACAGTCCCCCTGTTTGTGGTGGTTCTTCAAGCAGCACTGTGCAAGCAGAAGCTACTTTAAGGCCACCAAGCCCAGAACTGGACATGTGTCTCCTCTGCAGACCTGGTCATCTGCCAGCGTCCCTGCCTCTGTGAAGGACACTCCATCTGTCCAGGGATTCGAGCCAGACACCTACAGGCCCTCCATGAAGCTCCCTCCCCCTCACCCTGAATTCAGGGCCAGCCTCTTCCAGTGCTGCACACAAAGCAACTCCCGATCCACCCACATCGTTCACCAGCACGTCAGTGTCAGAGTCTGTTTTCTCGTCCAGATGAGTGGCTGCAGCAGCTTGCTACATCTCTGTGTCCTCCTGGACTCTTCCACATCTTCCTCCAGCCTCGCAGGCCCAACCCACATCTCCCCTCGCCCTCGCTTCCTGCCTTCTCTCCACACAGCCATGATACTGGCCAGGAACAACTGCCTCCCTCTACGCCTGGACTCCTCACTCCTCAGCTCTCACTTCCAGCATCTGCTTCTCAAATGCCCCCATATTGTCACACACTGGGCCACCAAATCCAGAAAAAGGAGCCACCATGGCCACTCTGACTCACCCCTCAGCACTGAGAAGAATGCCTGGAAATGTCCTGCACCTGATAAAATAAACTAATGAATGAAGGAACCAAGAGTTATTTACTAAAATTAGTTTATTATACTAGTTAAATAATGCATTTTTAAGGGTGTGTAGCCAAAACATTGGAAAGGCCAGACTCCTAGAAGAAACTTGGGAATTCTTCTATCCCTGCACTTTGTGGTTCTTTAAAATATGAGCAATGGAGGGGGGGAAGATACAAATGTAGACAGTTCTATCACACTGTGGTTCAAACATGATAATTTCAAAGTTCTATGGTTAAGATATAAACTCATTCTCAACTCAGTCATGGTAAATGTCCAACACTGTGAAATACAATTAAACTGCAAACTTAGGCCAGGGATTTAGCTCAGTGGTTCTGGCACCTGCCTTGAAAGCACAAGGTCCCTAGTTTGATCCCTGATAACCACATACAATGCTGGACATGGTGACTCACACCCACCAGCAAACAGTACTGCATAGCACAATGCCGGGCATGGTAGCTCATTCCTGTAATCCCAGCACCTAGGAGGCAGAGGCAGGAGGTTTGCTGAGTTCCAGGCTGAGTTCAGGACCAGCTTGAACTAAAAAGCGAGACACTGCCTCAAAAAAAACTGAAAAAGAGAAAAAAAAACACCTGCAAATTTGATAGCCCAGGTATTTAGTTCAAGTGGTACTACACCTACTTTGTAAGCACAAGGGCCTGAGTTTGATCCCCAGTACTGCAAAATAAATAAATAAATAAATAAATAAATAAATAAATAAATAAATCTGCAAGTTCAATTTAGTTACGTCACTTCCCCACAGCAAGGCCTTTCCCTGAGAACACACAGGGAAGGAGAAAAGTTTCTTCTTTCCTCTCTCTATGCCATCTCATCCCATCTTCAGAGAAGTTTGGCTTCCCCACAATGGGACAGACTCCACATCAAGGATTATGAAAAGAAAAGTCAAGCCCCAGGTCATACTGTCAACTCTGATGTCAACAATACTAGTCACCTGGAAGAGCTCATGTGATGTCCATCTTTCTGGTCAGCTAACTTCACTGAGTGAAAATTTTCCTTTATTTTTTTTCTTTTTGCAGTACCAAGGGATTCAACCCAGGTCCTTCTTATTGAGCTACATCTCCAACCCTTTTATTTTTTATATTGATATAAGGTCTAGTTATGTTGCCTAGGTTGGGCTCAAACTTGAGATTCTTCTGCTCAGCTTCCTGGAGTGCTGAGATCACATGTGTGTGCCACCAAACCTAGCTTGTACTCATGTCCTTAGTAGCGCTGTTCACAATATTCAATTAGAGAAATCAAACCTGCATCCACAGGTGGTGAATGGACACACCAAATGTGGTCTTTCCCTATAGAAAAATATGGATCAGCCTAAGAAAAGAAGTTTTAAGCAGGATGTGATTATACACATCTGTAATCCTTGTACTCCAGGTGACTAAGACAAGAGTATCAAATTTTGAGGGAATCCTGAGCAATTTAGCAAATTCAGAAGACTGTGTCTCAAAATAAATTTTTTTAAACTTTAAAAGGAAAACAGGGGCATAGTTGAGTGTTTTGGTCAAAGGCCCCAAGTTCAATCCTACATTCAGCAAAATGAAGAAACAACCAGTGAACACACAGCCGTCAGCTTGGTTGCAGCCTTCACTTCTCTTCACCATATGGAGTAGACAGGTCTGAGGGCCGTTGATCCTGTTTCTTTCATCTCGGGGAACTGCCAGCCTATTTTCCTTCATTCCCCTGGTGGGCTGGAGAGCTCTCAGTATCCTCCCCAACACTCACCTTCTCAGTTCGGCCCCGAGTCATTCTGATGAATGATGTTGATCAGATGGAGGATCTGAGGTGGATGTGGGGGTTGTTTTAAGATCTTTGAACAAAGAATTGAACAGAACATGCAGGAGTAACAAGAAGAAGGTTTATTGAAAGTCCAGGTACACTCCCCACAAGGGGAGCAGGTCAGTGAGAGGAGATCCTAGGATCTCTTAAGGTAATATGACTGTAGGAGAGCCCAAAACTGGGGCTTGATAGGAGTCAGGGTTCAACAGAATACCTGACTCAGCTGACCTGTTGAGAGGAGCGGGCAGCTTTTGACCAGATAGCGAAGGGTTTTTACAGTGTCACAGCTTCCAAAGGCCACTTGGGGTGGAGATGGGGGTGAAAATGTGATGCAAACATGATTAGAGGGCCAAAGGCATGTACTTCTGGTGTTACACATGTCTAGGGGTCTCGAAGTGACAATGTGACCTTTATCTGTAGGTTTTTTATTATTTAGATATAGGTGGTCTTGCTGTTTGGTTTCTTGATTTTTGTCTTTGATTTTTGTTTCTTGATTTCTGCTGTGACAAATGCAAGCTCTTGCTTTCCTTCCTACCTCCATGATCACCAGGTCTCTGAACAGCACATGATGATGTGGTCATGCACCCTTCCTGCCACACTTCCTGCAGCTGCAGGTCCACCATCCACTCCAGGGAAAGGGCACCGTGTGTATGCAACGATGGGAGGAGTTGTTAGTATGGCATCTCTCTTGCAAACAACCTCCATTTAATGTATTTGTTGTGGGAATTTTAGGTTTTACTTAAATTCTCTTCTATTCCTAATATACTGTTTTATTTAAATGTGTTACCTTTTATCAAATGCTTGCATTTTGTATGTAGTTTCTTGAATTTTAAAATGTAGTGAAATTCGATATGTTGTCAACCTGAATTCCTGGAATAAACTCAATTTGATTTTGAAACTCGTTATCCCTAGATTTAATTTGTTAAAGTTGTTTAAGACTTTTACATCTACATTCAACAAAAGTTGATGTACATAACAATCCCCTTCTGTAATGTTCTCATTACTCTTCGGGATCAAAGTTACGATGTTGAGAAATACAAAGAGTTGGGAAATGTTCTGTTTCTATTCTTCGGAAAAAGTTAGGATATTAAGTTTTGGGGGCTTCTTTGTGTTTTGGGGGGTCATTGGTGTTGTTCTGGGATACTGGAGATAGAGCTCGGAAACTGGTTCACAGTGGGCAAGCACTCCACTACTGAACTGCATTGCATTTATTTATTTATTTATTTAGGGTTTTTTTGAGACAGGGTCTCACTTTTTTTGTGTGTGGTTCAGTCTGGCCCTGAGCTCAGCCTCCAACTCACATCACAGCAGTCCTCCTGCCTCTGCCTCCCGAGTGCTAGGATTACAGGCATGAGCCACCACGCCCGGCACTGTGGTATGTGGTACTGGTTGCTGCTGGGTGTGAGTCTCCACGCCCATTATGGTATGTGGTTACGGGGGATCGAACCCGGGTCCTTGCACTTGCAAGACAGGGGCCGGAACCACTGAGCTAAATACCTGGCCCCTGCATTGCATTTATTTTGAGACAGTATCTCGCTTTGTAGTTCAGGCTGGTTCAGAACTCAGCCTTGAACTCACAGCAATCCTCCTGTCTCTGCCTCCTGAATGCTGGGATTACAGGAATAAGTCATCATGCCCAACACTGTGATGTGTGGTCCTGATTTGCTGATGGGTGTGAGTCACCATGCCCAGCATTGTTGTATGTGGTTACCAAGGATCAAACTCAGGACCTTGCACTTGCTAGGCGGTGCTGGAACCACTGAGCTAAATCCCCGGCCTCCGTCCTGTTTCTTCTCACTAAGTTGCCCAGCCCAGGCTCAAACTTGTGATGCTTCTGCCTTAGCCATGTGAGTAGCTGGGATTACAGGCATGTGCCACCACACTCAGTTTCTGGAGTTTTTTATTAAAAGTTTGAAGTATTTGTCAGCAAAGCCATGTAAGTGTAAGGTCTTTATTGTGGGAAGGCTTTTAAATTATGTCTAATTTCTCTAACAGTGTTAGAGATCTATGGTTTTCTAGGGTTTTTTGGTACAAGTTTTAGTAAATTATGTTTTCTTAGTTCCCTACTTCATATACTTTTTGCATAGATTCCTTTAATTATCTTTTTAATATACCATAGAACTGTAGTGATGATCCCTTTTGCAACCTTATATTCATGCTTTGTGCTGATTCCTTTTTTTTAAACCTTCTCAGGCTCAACAGGGATTTGCCAATTTTGGTTTCCTTTTGAATAAGCCCTTGGTTCTCTGGATACTTTATATTGTATTTTTCCTGTCTCATTCATTTCTGTTCCTACCTTTTCTAGTGCTCTTTGGTGCATTTGGATTTAATATTCTATATAATTTGCTTCTGGAAAAAAATGTCATCTTTGACTTTAGATGAGTAATTAAAGTCAATAAAAATGTTACTTATGGGATTAAAGAAAAATTCTTGTATCAATTTTTGTGGTGGTTAGTCTTGTCAACTTGATTAGACTGAGAAATTCTAGGAAATAAGTGCAGTGTTCTTCTGAGTGTGTCCCTGAAGGCTTTTTGGGACAACTGTCACATAGGACATGTCCCCTAATGTCACAGCTCTGTGCAGTAGGGAGAAGGTTCAGAAGGAACAAAAGCAGGAGAGCTGGGTATAGTGGCATATGCCTATAGTCTCAGCACTCTGGAAGGCTCAGGCAAGAAGACTGCAAATTCAGGCCCAGTCTGGATAACTTAAGACTCTAAAAATAAAAAGGGGCCTGGATATAGGTCAATAGGGAGGCTCTAGATCCAATTCTCAGTCTTGCCTATGTGTGTATGCACACACATACACACACACACACGCACACACAGCCAGAGAACCAGCCAGTACATACTTTTTCTTTCCACTTCCTGGCTGCCATAAGGTCAGCAACCTTGCTCTGCCACCACCCTTCCTTCCACCACTACTATCTTTTGTCTCACTTCCAATCTAAAACCAATACAGCCAGCTGTGGGCTGAAACCTTGAACCAAAGTAAGCCTTTCTTCCTTTATTTTTCTCAGGTATCTTGTCATAGACATAGCTAACACAAACCAGGTTCTTGTTTATGTGAAGGCAATCCATTTATTTTCTCTGACAGTCTTATAGCTCTTGCCTCATTACTATTGCCAAAGGTAGTATTGGTACAATCATTCTAGTGATTCTTAAGTGTAGGGTGAGGTCTCGATGGTCACAGAAGACTCCTCTCAGCTCCTGGATTTTGTTTCCTGTGTTGAGAAGATGGTTGGGTGGAGACACACTTGGAATTACCATATCTTTCTGTGGACTGATCATTTATCTTCATAATATCCTTTTGTCCTCAGAAGTTTCCTTTGCTCTAGCACAGCCAGCGATTTGTGTCTATTTTTTTCCAGCATTGGAGATTAAATCCCAGGATTATCCATGACAAGCAATTGCTCTTCTACTGAGCTACATCTCTAGCCCTCTTGGCTTTTAAACAAATAAGTGTTGCTTAACACATTTTTCCCATATGATACCTTCCATCTACATCATTGGGTCTGAGACATGGAGAAGACAGCATCTCTGATTATGGGTTTCTGTTATGGAAATCTCTGCCTTCCAGTATCTGTTAATAACATTCAGATTTGGACCAGGGATTTAGTTCAGTGGTACCTTTCCTGAATTGCCAGGTCCTGAGTTTAATTCCCGGAACTGCAAAAAACAAAAACAAATACCACTACTATCTCTAGAAAATTCACATTTACATCAATGGGATACAACATACAAGGGCTGAGGTCAGCCATTTATTACTATTTTGTGTCTGTTCTCTCATCCCTTACTATAGGACATTTTAAAATGTATTTTTAATAGTGTGTTTCCAGCCATAATGTCTACATCCATCTTAGAAAGTGAGTACTTGGGGGCCGGGGGTTTAGCTCAGTGGTTCCGGCACCTGTCTTGCAAGCGCAAGGACCCGGGTTCGATCCCCGGTAACCACATAACCATACTGGGTGTGGAGACTCACGCCCAGCAGCAACCAGTACCACATACCACAATGCTGGGCGTGGTGGCTCACGCCTGTCATCCCAGCACTCGGGAGGTAGAGGCAGGAGGATTGTGATGTGAGTTGGAGGCTGAGCTCAGGGCCAGCCTAAACCACAAAAGCGAGACCCTGTCTCAAAAAACCTAAAAAAAAAAAAAAAAAAAAATTTAAAATGTCCTATAGTAAGGGATGAGAGAACAGACACAAAATAGTAATAAATGGCTGACCTCAGCCCTTGTATGTTGTATCCCATTGATGTAAATGTGAATTTTCTAGAGATAGTAGTGGTATTTGTTTTTGTTTTTTGCAGTTCTGGGAATTAAACTCAGGACCTGGCAATTCAGGAAAGGTACCACTGAACTAAATCCCTGGTCCAAATCTGAATGTTATTAACAGATACTGGAAGGCAGAGATTTCCATAACAGAAACCCATAATCAGAGATGCTGTCTTCTCCATGTCTCAGACCCAATGATGTAGATGGAAGGTATCATATGGGAAAAATGTGTTAAGCAGCACTTATTTGTTTAAAAGCCAAGAGGGCTAGAGATGTAGCTCAGTAGAAGAGCAATTGCTTGTCATGGATAATCCTGGGATTTAATCTCCAATGCTGGAAAAAAATAGACACAAATCGCTGGCTGTGCTAGAGCAAAGGAAACTTCTGAGGACAAAAGGATATTATGAAGATAAATGATCAGTCCACAGAAAGATATGGTAATTCCAAGTGTGTCTCCACCCAACCATCTTCTCAACACAGGAAACAAAATCCAGGAGCTGAGAGGAGTCTTCTGTGACCATCGAGACCTCACCCTACACTTAAGAATCACTAGAATGATTGTACCAATACTACCTTTGGCAATAGTAATGAGGCAAGAGCTATAAGACTGTCAGAGAAAATAAATGGATTGCCTTCACATAAACAAGAATCTGGTTTGTGTTAGCTATGTCTATGACAAGATACCTGAGAAAAATAAAGGAAGAAAGGCTTACTTTGGTTCAAGGTTTCAGCCCACAGCTGGCTGTATTGGTTTTAGACTGGAAGTGAGACAAAAGATAGTAGTGGTGGAAGGAAGGGTGGTGGCAGAGCAAGGTTGCTGACCTTATGGCAGCCAGGAAGTGGAAAGAAAAAGTATGTACTGGCTGGTTCTCTGGCTGTGTGCGTGTGTGTGTGTGTGTGTGTGTATGTGTGTGCATACACACATAGGCAAGAGTGAGAATTGGATCTAGGGCCTCCCTATTGACCTATATCCAGGCCCCTTTTTATTTTTAGAGTCTTAAGTTATCCAGACTGGGCCTGAATTTGCAATCTTCTTGCCTGAGCCTTCCAGAGTTCTGAGACTATAGGCATATGCCACTATACCCAGCTCTCCTGCTTTTGTTCCTTCTGAACCTTCTCCCTACTGCACAGAGCTGTGACATTTAGGGGACATGTCCTATGTGACAGTTGTCCCAAAAAGCCTTCAGGGACACACTCAGAAGAACACTGCACTTATTTCCTAGAATTTCTCAGTCTAATCAAGTTGACAAGACTAACCACCACAAAAATTGATACAAGAATTTTTCTTTAATCCCATAAGTAACATTTTTATTGACTTTAATTACTCATCTAAAGTCAAAGATGACATTTTTTTCTAGAAGCAAATTATATAGAATATTAAATCCAAATGCACCAAAGAGCACTAGAAAAGGTAGGAACAGAAATGAATGAGACAGGAAAAATACAATATAAAGTATCCAGAGAACCAAGGGCTTATTCAAAAGGAAACCAAAATTGGCAAATCCCTGTTGAGCCTGAGAAGGTTTAAAAAAAAGGAATCAGCACAAAGCATGAATATAAGGTTGCAAAAGGGATCATCACTACAGTTCTATGGTATATTAAAAAGATAATAATGTAAAGGAATCTATGCAAAAAGTATGTGAAGTAGGGAACTAAGAAAACATAATTTACTAAAACTTGTACCAAAAAACCCTAGAAAACCATAGATCTCTAACACTGTTAGAGAAATTAGACATAATTTAAAAGCCTTCCCACAATAAAGACCTTACACTTACATGGCTTTGCTGACAAATACTTCAAACTTTTAATAAAAAACTCCAGAAACTGAGTGTGGTGGCACATGCCTGTAATCCCAGCTACTCACATGGCTAAGGCAGAAGCATCACAAGTTTGAGCCTGGGCTGGGCAACTTAGTGAGAAGAAACAGGACGGAGGCCGGGGATTTAGCTCAGTGGTTCCAGCACCGCCTAGCAAGTGCAAGGTCCTGAGTTTGATCCTTGGTAACCACATACAACAATGCTGGGCATGGTGACTCACACCCATCAGCAAATCAGGACCACACATCACAGTGTTGGGCATGATGACTTATTCCTGTAATCCCAGCATTCAGGAGGCAGAGACAGGAGGATTGCTGTGAGTTCAAGGCTGAGTTCTGAACCAGCCTGAACTACAAAGCGAGATACTGTCTCAAAATAAATGCAATGCAGGGGCCAGGTATTTAGCTCAGTGGTTCCGGCCCCTGTCTTGCAAGTGCAAGGACCCGGGTTCGATCCCCCGTAACCACATACCATAATGGGCGTGGAGACTCACACCCAGCAGCAACCAGTACCACATACCACAGTGCCGGGCGTGGTGGCTCATGCCTGTAATCCTAGCACTCGGGAGGCAGAGGCAGGAGGACTGCTGTGATGTGAGTTGGAGGCTGAGCTCAGGGCCAGACTGAACCACACACAAAAAAAGTGAGACCCTGTCTCAAAAAAACCCTAAATAAATAAATAAATAAATGCAATGCAGTTCAGTAGTGGAGTGCTTGCCCACTGTGAACCAGTTTCCGAGCTCTATCTCCAGTATCCCAGAACAACACCAATGACCCCCCAAAACACAAAGAAGCCCCCAAAACTTAATATCCTAACTTTTTCCGAAGAATAGAAACAGAACATTTCCCAACTCTTTGTATTTCTCAACATCGTAACTTTGATCCCGAAGAGTAATGAGAACATTACAGAAGGGGATTGTTATGTACATCAACTTTTGTTGAATGTAGATGTAAAAGTCTTAAACAACTTTAACAAATTAAATCTAGGGATAACGAGTTTCAAAATCAAATTGAGTTTATTCCAGGAATTCAGGTTGACAACATATCGAATTTCACTACATTTTAAAATTCAAGAAACTACATACAAAATGCAAGCATTTGATAAAAGGTAACACATTTAAATAAAACAGTATATTAGGAATAGAAGAGAATTTAAGTAAAACCTAAAATTCCCACAACAAATACATTAAATGGAGGTTGTTTGCAAGAGAGATGCCATACTAACAACTCCTCCCATCGTTGCATACACACGGTGCCCTTTCCCTGGAGTGGATGGTGGACCTGCAGCTGCAGGAAGTGTGGCAGGAAGGGTGCATGACCACATCATCATGTGCTGTTCAGAGACCTGGTGATCATGGAGGTAGGAAGGAAAGCAAGAGCTTGCATTTGTCACAGCAGAAATCAAGAAACAAAAATCAAAGACAAAAATCAAGAAACCAAACAGCAAGACCACCTATATCTAAATAATAAAAAACCTACAGATAAAGGTCACATTGTCACTTCGAGACCCCTAGACATGTGTAACACCAGAAGTACATGCCTTTGGCCCTCTAATCATGTTTGCATCACATTTTCACCCCCATCTCCACCCCAAGTGGCCTTTGGAAGCTGTGACACTGTAAAAACCCTTCGCTATCTGGTCAAAAGCTGCCCGCTCCTCTCAACAGGTCAGCTGAGTCAGGTATTCTGTTGAACCCTGACTCCTATCAAGCCCCAGTTTTGGGCTCTCCTACAGTCATATTACCTTAAGAGATCCTAGGATCTCCTCTCACTGACCTGCTCCCCTTGTGGGGAGTGTACCTGGACTTTCAATAAACCTTCTTCTTGTTACTCCTGCATG
This sequence comes from Petromus typicus, assembly GCA_004026965.1. Classification (NCBI taxonomy): domain Eukaryota; kingdom Metazoa; phylum Chordata; class Mammalia; order Rodentia; family Petromuridae; genus Petromus; species Petromus typicus. Next base: position 10,889 of record PVIR01039467.1, read on the forward strand.
TTCTGTTCAATTCTTTGTTCAAAGATCTTAAAACAACCCCCACATCCACCTCAGATCCTCCATCTGATCAACATCATTCATCAGAATGACTCGGGGCCGAACTGAGAAGGTGAGTGTTGGGGAGGATACTGAGAGCTCTCCAGCCCACCAGGGGAATGAAGGAAAATAGGCTGGCAGTTCCCCGAGATGAAAGAAACAGGATCAACGGCCCTCAGACCTGTCTACTCCATATGGTGAAGAGAAGTGAAGGCTGCAACCAAGCTGACGGCTGTGTGTTCACTGGTTGTTTCTTCATTTTGCTGAATGTAGGATTGAACTTGGGGCCTTTGACCAAAACACTCAACTATGCCCCTGTTTTCCTTTTAAAGTTTAAAAAAATTTATTTTGAGACACAGTCTTCTGAATTTGCTAAATTGCTCAGGATTCCCTCAAAATTTGATACTCTTGTCTTAGTCACCTGGAGTACAAGGATTACAGATGTGTATAATCACATCCTGCTTAAAACTTCTTTTCTTAGGCTGATCCATATTTTTCTATAGGGAAAGACCACATTTGGTGTGTCCATTCACCACCTGTGGATGCAGGTTTGATTTCTCTAATTGAATATTGTGAACAGCGCTACTAAGGACATGAGTACAAGCTAGGTTTGGTGGCACACACATGTGATCTCAGCACTCCAGGAAGCTGAGCAGAAGAATCTCAAGTTTGAGCCCAACCTAGGCAACATAACTAGACCTTATATCAATATAAAAAATAAAAGGGTTGGAGATGTAGCTCAATAAGAAGGACCTGGGTTGAATCCCTTGGTACTGCAAAAAGAAAAAAAATAAAGGAAAATTTTCACTCAGTGAAGTTAGCTGACCAGAAAGATGGACATCACATGAGCTCTTCCAGGTGACTAGTATTGTTGACATCAGAGTTGACAGTATGACCTGGGGCTTGACTTTTCTTTTCATAATCCTTGATGTGGAGTCTGTCCCATTGTGGGGAAGCCAAACTTCTCTGAAGATGGGATGAGATGGCATAGAGAGAGGAAAGAAGAAACTTTTCTCCTTCCCTGTGTGTTCTCAGGGAAAGGCCTTGCTGTGGGGAAGTGACGTAACTAAATTGAACTTGCAGATTTATTTATTTATTTATTTATTTATTTATTTATTTATTTATTTTGCAGTACTGGGGATCAAACTCAGGCCCTTGTGCTTACAAAGTAGGTGTAGTACCACTTGAACTAAATACCTGGGCTATCAAATTTGCAGGTGTTTTTTTTTCTCTTTTTCAGTTTTTTTTGAGGCAGTGTCTCGCTTTTTAGTTCAAGCTGGTCCTGAACTCAGCCTGGAACTCAGCAAACCTCCTGCCTCTGCCTCCTAGGTGCTGGGATTACAGGAATGAGCTACCATGCCCGGCATTGTGCTATGCAGTACTGTTTGCTGGTGGGTGTGAGTCACCATGTCCAGCATTGTATGTGGTTATCAGGGATCAAACTAGGGACCTTGTGCTTTCAAGGCAGGTGCCAGAACCACTGAGCTAAATCCCTGGCCTAAGTTTGCAGTTTAATTGTATTTCACAGTGTTGGACATTTACCATGACTGAGTTGAGAATGAGTTTATATCTTAACCATAGAACTTTGAAATTATCATGTTTGAACCACAGTGTGATAGAACTGTCTACATTTGTATCTTCCCCCCCTCCATTGCTCATATTTTAAAGAACCACAAAGTGCAGGGATAGAAGAATTCCCAAGTTTCTTCTAGGAGTCTGGCCTTTCCAATGTTTTGGCTACACACCCTTAAAAATGCATTATTTAACTAGTATAATAAACTAATTTTAGTAAATAACTCTTGGTTCCTTCATTCATTAGTTTATTTTATCAGGTGCAGGACATTTCCAGGCATTCTTCTCAGTGCTGAGGGGTGAGTCAGAGTGGCCATGGTGGCTCCTTTTTCTGGATTTGGTGGCCCAGTGTGTGACAATATGGGGGCATTTGAGAAGCAGATGCTGGAAGTGAGAGCTGAGGAGTGAGGAGTCCAGGCGTAGAGGGAGGCAGTTGTTCCTGGCCAGTATCATGGCTGTGTGGAGAGAAGGCAGGAAGCGAGGGCGAGGGGAGATGTGGGTTGGGCCTGCGAGGCTGGAGGAAGATGTGGAAGAGTCCAGGAGGACACAGAGATGTAGCAAGCTGCTGCAGCCACTCATCTGGACGAGAAAACAGACTCTGACACTGACGTGCTGGTGAACGATGTGGGTGGATCGGGAGTTGCTTTGTGTGCAGCACTGGAAGAGGCTGGCCCTGAATTCAGGGTGAGGGGGAGGGAGCTTCATGGAGGGCCTGTAGGTGTCTGGCTCGAATCCCTGGACAGATGGAGTGTCCTTCACAGAGGCAGGGACGCTGGCAGATGACCAGGTCTGCAGAGGAGACACATGTCCAGTTCTGGGCTTGGTGGCCTTAAAGTAGCTTCTGCTTGCACAGTGCTGCTTGAAGAACCACCACAAACAGGGGGACTGTGAACAGCTTTTATGAAGTTTGCAGATTTGGTAGGTCTTAATGTCTGAATTTTCATTTTTTAAAATTGATTTTATAGGTACATTTTATACATATGATATAATCATATTTAACATTGAAAACTTGTACCTGTACATGACACATCTCAATTGATTCTCACTTTTTCCCATTCCCTTGGCATCCCTACTTCCCTACCCCCTAAATATATAAGCTTTATTTCCTTTTTTTTATCAAGTTTTTTCTTTCCCTTCTTTACTTTCCTCTACCCCATCCTTTTCATTTCGCATATTTTCTACCTATTTCACATTACCTATCAGACATTTTGGCATTCATCTACACCTACAGTTTTTCATACTAGAGAAAAGATACAGTGCTTACACATATGTGCCCTATTTATTTCACTTATGAGGATGTCCTAAGTACTTCCATTTGGTATAAATGATTCAAATTTATCATTCTTTATGGCTAAGTAATACTCCATTTTATAGAAAAACTACATCTTTATCCAGTCCTCCACTGATG
>PVIR01039468.1:0-13929 GCA_004026965.1 Petromus typicus
TAAGAAGATTCTTATAAAATATAAACAAACAGTATAACCAAAAACTTTATTTTCAATGATATAAGATAAACTAGAATTATAAATGAAGCACATTAGACTATAAATATCAAATATATTTCAAACAATGAGAAACATATCTCAGGAGCTATTTGAACTTCTCTGGTTTTTATTCACCTATCTTCTATTTAGCTCATTATTCATAGATTTATATATTTGTGTGTAAGTGAAACCATGTGATATTTAGGTTGGTGCATCTTTCATAGAAATTCCAGTCATTCCTATACAATAGTCAATGAGTATATAAAGAAAGTACCTAAGAGTTGTTGAATTTATACTTCTCATTAGATAAACTAGACATTTCAGAAAAAAATTGTTAAAATTCATTTATCTGTGTTTCCTCTAGTGTAAAATGTTAAAATTATAACACAAATATAATTCAAGTGAATTAAGAGGATAATCTGTAATGTGGATTGTTTGTTTGTTTGTTTGCTTGTTTTGAGACAGGGTATCAATATATAACTTAGTCTGGCCTTGAGTTCATAATGTAGCTCCAGATGGCCTCAAACTCTGGACAGTCCTCCTGTCTCAGCCTCCCAAGTACTGGAATTACAAGCATGCGCCATCATCATTGGATACACTCTGAAACAGAGCTCTTTGTTAGAAAAAACTCCAAATATTTTCCAAGTCTGAGGTTAATGGTACATTTAATAGCTTATGTTAAAATTGTTTTTACTTCAAAATAGTTTCAAAAACATTTTCTTCAGGGCCAGGGATTTAGCTCAATGGTTCCGGACCTGTCTTGCAAGCATAAGGACCAGGGTTTGATCCCTGGTAACCATATACCATACTGAGTGTGGAGACTCATACCCAGCAGCAATCAGCACCACATATCACAGTGCCGGGCGTGGTGGCTCACGCTTGTAATCCCAGCAGTTGGTAGGCAGAGGCAGGAAGATTGCTGTGATGTGAGTTTCAGGCTAAGCCCAGGGCCAGCCTGAACCAAAAAGTGGGACCCTGTCTCAAAACAACAACAACAACAACAATATTTTCTTCAAAGATCGCAAAATAAAAGACTTCCAAGGACTGAAAAGTAATTTTATGTTCATGCAAATTTCTGAGACCTGATCTAATATTTGAAATCTAAACTGTTACTGTTTTCTTTCTCTCTTCATGTAGTTTAGAGTTTAAAACTTCTTAATGTGTTGAGATTCTAGGAAATCACATATAATATACAATTTAATGACAGGTTAAACTACTGTGACATATTTTTCCATTTCTTGATTCTAAATGTGGAAAGGACTATTGAAACTTATGCAAATACACACACATTATAAATATTATGGAGTTTGTTAGAAGAAGAAATCCTAGAAAGTTACCTTATTTTGTTGGGAGGAGCTCTAATAACAGAAGCAGAGCACCATATGCTTGTTCTTCTGTGTGTGTGTGTGTGTGTGTGTGTGTGTGTGTGTGTGTGTGTGTGTGTGTGTGTTGGGAGATGCAAATGCACTGATAGGAAATGTAAAGAAACAAAAGAATCCATGTCTATATGGAAAAGCCACAGAGAGTCATCACAAACTCAGACTGCAATGATTATATGGAATATATAGTGTGCTAGATTGACAATATAATTAAACTCAATATTCAATTCTAGAAGAAAAAAACTGCAATTTCCATCAAAGTAAATTTTCTAAGCAGAAATGATGTGAATGGACTTGCGAATTGAATTTCACAGTCTTTTGTAAAGTCACCATGTTCCAGTGGTACATGCACATTCATGTTTAGATGATCATGACTCATACCAGCTAAATCGTCAGGGTTTCCTGTGCATCACTGACTGGATAAAGAAAATGTGGTTTGTACATAAAATGGAAGTATTGCCGTGCCATAAGGAGATAACTGTGAGTCATTTATGAGAATAGATTCATTTTAAGGCCAAAACGTTAAGTGAAATAAATCAGACACATAAGCTTAGATATGGCATGGCTTGTCTTGCATGAAATACCTCTCAAAATGTTAATAAGGAGCAAAAGAAGGAGAGATTTTGGGAAGTAATGAGGTAGAGTTTTTCAAAGGGAAAGATGGTCAAGAGATGCAGAGAGGGGATGAAACAAGGAATTGAGGTTCTTACTTAAATGTACCAACTCCAACAAAAAAAATGTAGATACTACTAATTGGAAGTGTGTAACACACACACACACACACACACACACACACACAGAGAAAGAGAGAGAGAGAATCAAAAGGGGATAGAGGTGGAAGGAGGAATAGGAAAGGAGCTGAATAAAAGAATTATTATGCATGAAACCAATTATTCATGAGGAATCTAAACATAAGGTACTACTGAAAATTTTTTAAAAAGAAAACATCAGGCTAACATCTCCTCATGGTATCATATCAGTAGCAGCTTACTTCTGATGTTCATTTCCATTTCATCAATACAGTTTTCTAGGGTAGAAAATCTTAAAAATAAGACCTGTTTTATGTAGTAGGTGTGGGAAAGCAAGTGTGTTCCTTGAGGAGCCCAAGAATCTGAGGAAATACACACAGGCATTGTTACAAGAAGGAAAAGAAATCCATGAAGCATATTTAAGAGAAATCCTCCTCACAATAAACTCCGAAGCTTCTTCACATTACCAGGATTACAGATTGATTGCCAGAATTCTGCATTATTAAATGGCCTATGCTTTCAAACACCATAACTGCATGGTGTAATACAGGAACCACAATTAGCAAAAGTTAGAAGCTTGCTTATTTAGCCTAAAAATTGACTGATAAATTGAAAACACTTATTTAATTATTAGATAACAAAAAAGAATGAACAGCACATATGAACAACTCAACATCACCAACGGAAACACAATGACACAAACAATAGATGGCATATTTGAATTTGTCATATTTGGAACTTTAGAGGATATACTTAAATGGCAAAAAGTGGACAATTATGAAAAAATAATATATACATCCTTTATAAAATATGAATAAAACCAAGAAAGGAAATAAATTACTATTATACATAGGAAAATCCATGTCAAGAGTTTGTTTCAGTTTCTGATTTATAGTAAGTCTCCTTTTTTCTTTTGAAAATTTATGTAAAATAAACAGGTCACAGACGTGTAAATATTGCATCTTTTCTCTGGTATAAGAAAATAAAAATATAAATGAGTTCTAGAATGTATGTTATATATTGTGAAATAGAAAATATTCAAAGAAAAATGTGGTGAAGGGGGGAAATAATGAGATTATAACAAAAAAAAAGGAAACAAAGTTTACATATATAGGGGGTGGGTAGGGCTATGGGAAAAATGAGAATTAAATTCTCATTGAGGAGTGTAATCATGATGTGTATATGTAATATATCAATAAAGATTAAAAGCATACAAACAAACAAACAAAAAATGCTAGGTTGAAAACGTTGAGTCACATTTTTGTTAGAAGGTATTTGGCATAATAATTTGAAGTACGTCTCACTTTACCTGGAGAGAAAAGGATGAGAAAATATCATCGACTGTTAATTTGAGCATGTACAGCCTCTTTGAATTCAGGACACACTTAGAGAGGTAAATGGGATTTTAATAGTCTATTTATCCCTCTATAAGATGGCCTGGATTTACTGTACAGCACACACTTTAAGGTGGAAGATTTTTCAATTAGTATAATGCATAATGTTTTTATTATGACCTCAGTTTTTCTTTGGTTTCACCACTTTACTGAGATGTAATTGAAAAATAAAAATTGTAAGTTTTCAAGGTACCAATATGTATACACTGTGAAATGTTTCACACTATGAAGTTCATTAAAATAGCAGTCATCTCTAGGTTAAATTTACTCAATCCAAAGTTAAATTATCTTTTATTTATTACATGTATATAACACACACACATATATATATATATATATATATATATATATATATATATATATATATATATATAAAGTAAAGGTCATTTTCTTTTTCTTATTCTTTTTGCAATACTGGGGATTGAACTCAGGACCTTGTGCTTGTAAGGCAGGTGAAACCCCACTCAGCCACATCCCTGGCCTGACTAAGATTATTTTTAAAAATTTAAAAAATCAGATTTCATGTACTAGGTGTTGTACATTAAAAATAATAAAGACAGCATAGTTCAGGATGGTTTTCTTCAGGATGGTTTTCCCTAATCCTATCATTTAATGGATCTCCAATAAGTTTACATATATATATATATAATGTATATGTACACATATATACATATATACACATATATATGCACACACATTTATATATACATATATATATATGTCAGTGGGAAAATACATCTAAAACATACTTTGTTAGCAAGTTTCAAGTATACAATATAAGTACATATCATTGACTGATGTACAATACTTTTCTACAAAAAAATTCATCTTATCATTGAGAATCCACACCTTTTAGCCAAGATTTCCCCATCTTCCTACCTTCTAATCCCTTCTGACCCTCATTCTACACCTTGTTCCAAATATAATTGAAATTACAGCGTGTTTTCTTCTTGCCTATTTCACTCTAGTCTCCACAGTGATTTCAGGATTTTCTGTATTCATTTCATCTATGCACTGCTAACAATAACCAAGATATGGAACCTAGGTGTCCATCTGTGCATAACTGTATAACTGTGCTACATGAGCAATGGACTGTCATTTAGCCTCCAAAGAATCCTACCACACGGGACCACACGAGTAAAGCGAATTCAGTCTGAGTGGGCAGCTCGAAGACTGGAGAAGGCTGTCTCTGAATCCACGATGGTTGTGCAAGATAATGCATGACCAGCAATGAAATCATATACCAATATGGGGGAAAGAGCTTCATTGAATCAATTCTATGAATCATAGACAGATGTAGCACTTCTGATGTTTGATGCCCACCAGATAAAACCTCATTTTAGTTGAGGGTTAGATGTGTACAAGGTTATCCAAAAAGAATATTTTATGTAGCAGGCATGTTCTCCTCCTGCACATGCCAGGCAAAAGCCAAATATCATATGGTTTCCAACGTATGAAACACAAACTATGACAGTGTTTTAACCTTAATGATTTTTATATTAATCACATTTAAATACCATGTCCAGTTACAAGGAACGCCTGAAGCTCCTCAGAACTAGAAGGGTTGAAATGATTTTTTTCCTTGAAGAGCTTGATAAAGGAAGCTCTGCCAGCAGCTGCTCTGGGACTTCTGACCTCTAAGCCTGTGAAAGAATATATGTCTTTCGTTTAATGTGTCAATTCTGTGAGATGTAATATTGCAGACCAGAAATAAAGACGACTTCATTAGGATTTAGACAAGAAGGAAGGTTAGAGAGGAGGAAGTATTTATAAACTGACCATCAAGTATCTATGCGCTGTATTATTCAGCTTAGATATATTAGAATCTGCTTACCTCTTCTACAAACAAGAATAATAACATCTAGGAGAAAGTACTATTGATTGCGTGAAAAGTTCACATAAACATGGCAAAAAGAACATTTAAGAAAATGACAAATGTGAGTACTTGTGACTTTGCTAATAAAATATAGGACAGATTACATGGCAAACTAAGTATATAGTCTATGATGAATTATATATGTGAAATGATACACATAATCCAAGCATTTATTTTTGCAGAGTAATACCAAAATATTAAAAAGAAGAATGAGCACATATGTAGCTATATGTATATTTCTCAGAAATAGAAAACAAGTGAACAATAGACACATGGAAATGAGATAACTCTCTAATCAGCAAAATGTAAATTAAGGAATTGGGACATTACTTTTTTCTCTGCTACTAAGTTTGTAAAATTAATGCATAATGATAAATTAGGATTTGACATGTATTTAGAAAGTAAATATGAATTTGGGAAGGAAATCCTTCTAATTTTAGGTTTGTAGTGATATAAATCTGTAAAGCAGCTACTCTAGAATATGTGGAAATAAGTGATGTATTCCACATTAGAATGTTTCATATTTGATTGAGTCGATTTAATTCAAAGAAACATATAAGTAAATAAATAGAAAATAAAAGGGAAAAGCATAATTATGTATAAATTCCTGAGAATAGGAATGATTACTGTGCATAATCAGGATGCTACTGTGTAGGTGATCACATCTCCATTGTCCATACCCATGGTTTGCACAGCAAATACATGTCAAAGAGCAGAGACTCTGGAAACATTATGTTTTAGTTATCCTTTTAAAATTGTTATAAGTTAAAGTTATCTAATGTTATTGTGAGTTTAGAAAAATATTTCTCTGTCATTTACATTTTTGCATCGTGATTTATCATATATTCAATATATTCAATAGCATATATAACAATATATATAACCTTCCATATATAGACAATATATCATTATGTCTTCGTGAATATCCAGGATATACAGCCACCCAGTGTTATGTAGAGCTAATTAGTAAAACCATGTAATGATTATGAAATGTAGTCCAAAGACTTAGATTAGTAATTATCTGCCACATGCTAGGCATTATCATATATGCCTGTGGTATGTCAGTCAAACAATACAGTATGCCTCCCCCCCATTTTTTTTGCTTATAATTAATTAGATAAAAACTCTTAATTTAAAGAAAGAAGGGTGTCAAATACCTATAATCCCAGACTGGAGGAGTTTGATGTAGAAAGGTCAGCAGTTTGAGCCTAGACTGGACAATATAGCAAATTTGCCAAGGCCTTTTCTCAAGAAAAAGCTGGAAGGGTCATGGATGTAGCTCACTGTCAAAGCCCTGGGTTCAGTACACACACACACACACACACACACACACACACACACACACACACACACACACACACTTCTACACAGGAACTAATTTACTCTGGATTAAATTGATTTACTATTTAATTTTTAATTTTTACTGGTACCAGCCTGAACACTTTTGCAGTGCATAATAATTATAGTCATTGTAGGGAGTTGGTATATGTACATAACACATTTTAAAGTTTTTTTTTCTCCTTTCCTCCAAATTCCTTTTATTTGCCAATATTCAATTCATTTATTTATCATATCAGTCCTGATAAAGTTAATTCTCACATTTACAGATTAACAAATTCACAGGACAAAAAGCATATAAATCCCTTAAAATTATACTAAATCAACACACACACACATATATATATGTTTATATACATTATACATACTATCTGTCCTTTGTAGTTTATCTATTTAGTTTTAATATGAGAAACCACGTGATGCTTAAACTGATGTATCTGATTTATTTCTCAATATTATGGTCTCTAGGACCACCCATTTTCCTGCAAGTTCCAGTTTGCTGACTCAAGTTTAACCTTCTTTCTATGAAAACTGAACACATAGGATGACTTTGAAAATTTTTTTTGTGAAAAAATGCAATTAAGTAAAATTGCATTGATGTTGTATTCAATCCTATTTTTATATCTATGCATACACATATATTTTTATGTATTTCAAGCTCATCAAACTCTATATCCTGCCAAATGAATAACTGAGAAATAGGATCATCTTCTCAAGAAAAATCCTATGACAAATTTTCTTCTGTTTGGAAGAAACAATGATCATTTTTTTTCACATTAAGCATTCCCATCAGGTCATGGTAAGTTAAAGTTTAAACCAGATTAAAGTTGTCACAATTGAAATGTATGAGCTGAAATATTTCTTTATGCAGTAGCCAACTTTTAATTATATAAGCAGGGTAACCTGGGGAAATGCCATATATTCTAACATTCTTAATTAACAATGACTATAATTAACAAAACTCACTACATCAGAGAAAAAAGTCATGTCACAGACACTAAAACTCTAGGATTCCAGTAAGTTGTAAGAAATATCATCCTACATCACTGTATAGAAGTCACATATTTTGCAAGTATTTCTTATAAAATATAGCTCAGAAACTGATAGTGATAAAGACACATTCTCATTAGTTTTCTAGACTAATAATTAAGAATTTATTTTCATGTAGATAATTTGGTGAATTGAATTAGCCTGACATATTTAATAGAGTTACATAATGACCAATTTATAGAGAAAAAGTAATACATAAGAAATTTTATTTATTGATGTCACTTCTGATTTGTTATAGAATTTATTTTATTTCCTTTTATATCATATACTTATGTTTCTAGAACTATCATTAAAGCTATCATATCACTTTTTTCAAATTATTTTCAAATTAATTATTAGACCTATTTTTTCTGTGCAAGTTTCTTATATGACATCTTGCTATAGTTTCAGTTGTTGCATGATTAAATTTGTTTACCTTCAGCTGAGCAGTAATCTACAGTAACCATAACTGAAATTGAGTAGGAATTTTAATTTAACATTTGGTAAATGGAGGAAATATAATGAACTTATTTGTTGAATTTTTAATCCTTTACGATTTTTTAAGAAAATAATTACTTGTCATTTTGGAAAACTGGAAAAATAGAGAAACATAGCTGATAATTTTTATAGCATTTTCAAAATGTGTTTTTCAATATCAGGAGTATAAAATTATGTTCATTACTTATAGAAATTAGTTAAATGCTATGCATGTTCTTCAAATATTTCTAGACAATTTTTATTTGGGAATTTTTAGAAAATGAAGTACAATACTCAAAGTCAGAGCAATTTCAGTTTGAAATACAGTTCAACCCCAAATGCTCAATTTTCAGGGTATAGGCTGAATATATTAATTTACCTGGCTTAATTTAGAGAAGAAACAAAGTTTGTGATTCATCTTGTTGAATTTCTGTCTAAATCTAATTAAAAGAAATAGCTGACAAGTAATTGGAAAAGAAAAATCAAAGGTACAGGATTGACATTTTCTTGCTTTGATGCCATTTGTCAGAGTTGCCCAGAGTATCACTGTGAGGACCCAGTGATGTCACCATTGATGGTTTTGCCAGAACAAATGTAAGGAACCCCGAAGATTCATTTATAATTATATAATCTTTGAAATGATGTAAAGAAAACCCATTTGACAACCTGTACCTTGTAAATTTGTCTTCAAAAAAATACTGTATTTATTACTCCTGAAATAAAGTGGCTTCAGGCTAAATGGGCATTTTAGTATTAAGAGACTAATAAGGGAATAAATAACATACTTAATTTATAAAATATATGTAACATTTCCCTCTTTTATACAGGGTCTTGAGTAGTCTAAAGAAATAAAAAAAAATTATAGAAATTACAATTCTCATCACAAATTGGAATTGACTCCATAAAATGTCAAATGATACTAACATTAACCATTTAAATTAACATTCAGAGACATAGATCATTCCCTTTTACTTAAAAGAGATAATTGTTTTCACTTTGACAGCACATATATTAAAAGATAATTTCTCCAATTGGATCATATGATTTAGGTAAAATAGATTATTTTCAAATTGTTCTAAAAGCATAAGCTTGTGATTCTTCTTCATCCTAGACAGATTCCTTGTGGCACGGTTTCTTTCTTCAATACTCCCCAAAACCCTGTTTGTGGATGGCTTGGTCTCAGGACATGTTACAGTGCAGGAAACTTCGAGAAGCTGGGATCTAGTGGATGGAAGTCAAGTCACCAGGCCAGGCCCTTCTAAGGGACGTGGGTACCTGTTTCATACCACTCATTCTGTTTGCTTTTTGGGAGTAGTTAAGTGACCAGATTACTTCACCATATGCAGCTACAATGAGGCCTCATCAGAGACTGGACTCACCATAGACTCAGACCCCTGAACTGTGAGCCAGAACCATCCTCTCTTCATTTTGAATTATCTAAGGTATTTGTTGCAGTCATAAAAATATACATGACAAAATCTGCAAATCATCTAAAAGAGCAAAGAACTTCAATTCAGAAAAGAAAATAGACAACAGAGTATTAGTCAGTCATCCAGAAAAATAGCTTAAGTGAAACAAATTGCACACACATATATAAATATCACATTGTGTTTCTGATGTGAGGATCTGAAAAGGCAAATAAGGACCAAGGTATATAATAGATAACATGAAATAGGAAAAAAAATGTTCAAAAGGAAAAGGAACTAGGAAAAGAGAAAGGGGAAAAATGAGAAAAGAAGGACAAAATGGAAGCAAAGTTGTAAAGAAGGACGGGAGAAGGCTGAAGTGGAGAGGACTGGGAGGAAGAAAACAGAATCAAGACATACTACACACAAATACTACAAATTGCCCATCACAGATGTGATCTTTATCTACATATAATGATAGCCATAAATTTATTTTTAAAAGACAGAAGGAATAGAAAAGCATTAGGAATAATAATAAGATTCTCTCTCAAAAAAGAAAAGTTGAGAAGTCTGTGAAATTGTAATAGTACAAATTGGAGCTAAACTATTAAAGAAAAATACATACCTATATTGGATTTAGAGACGTTAACGGTAACAACTGTGATGATTATGTAACTTCGGAAGGATTTAAAGTCTTAAAAGTTCCCTGACACTTATGATACATGAAGAGCTAAACATTAGAAAAGCAGAACTGGTTAAATTTCCAATCAGTCTAAGCGCTGGAAAAATCAATTTTCACTTAATATTTTGTATATATAGTTTGCAATTATTAAACATTTTTATTCAATTGTGATAATTTTACAGTAGTCAATTTTAATGAACATACCAATTTTTTTTTCAGGAAATCCTGAGCATGACTTATGTGTCATTGGTTTTAGCATTTAGTGTTGGATGAAGTCAAAGATAGAGGATGACTAAGGAAATAGTTTCATACAGGAAGTGACTTATATCAGCAAGCTCCTTGTCACTGTTGTCATCATCTTTTGTTTCTCTACCATCATAAACTTCACTTCCAAAGGTGAGCAATTTCTTTACAATGGTTGAGACTTTAGCAAAAATCAAAAGAAAAATAGTTTTAAAAGAATTTCTAAAACTTACTTTAAAAATTTTTAAATTTAACTTTTAAGCTTTTTAAAATTTGAAGCTTTTAAAAAACAGGGGAGAAGAAATTCATTGGTGTGCTTACTGAGGAGAAAATTTAGGATATTTTAAGAACAAGAAGGTGTGATTTTGTGGCGGTTTAATCACTTAATAATGAAATTTTCAAGGAGACAGAATTAGTCCAGTTATACCCCCTTGGTGAAAATAAGTCCCGTTGCTCAATGCAGAAGGAAGTGTCTTCATTAAGTATGACAAGAATCAGTCCCTCCAAGGTCACTTTGGGTCTTCGGTGCTTATCAGCTGTAGTTTACCAGACCTATTGGGAACACACATAATGTAAGTTTTGATGTTTCCCTGGCAAAAGCAGCTCTAATTGGAAATATTCACTGTGTGATGCCTTCCTTTCAAAAGAGTACAGGCAAAATAAAGTTGTGTCTCCTCAGTGTCCTGATTATTTTTATACTGCCTTAACTTAATGCACAAAGCAAAGATAATTGGGCTAGGCTTTAGACTCAGAAAGATGCTATGTAATTAGAGTGAGAAAAAATGAACTGATGAGTAATATATGGACATTTTTTGCTCCTTACGCTGCTGCTGATGCTGATGAGGAGGATGATAGCTTTCTTCAAACGAGCCAAGGGATGAACATTCTTCTGCAGTCTTTGTGTACATTGGCTTCTATTTCATCCTTGAATCAACCCTGTGAATTCAGTGGTTCTATTTTATCAATTTTTTGGATAATTACACAAAACAGAACTGTACAGTTGTACACACCATGGGTATATACAATGATGAGGAAAACAAACTATTCAATATGGTAATTATCTCTATTGCAGGACTGGAACTTACTAAGAAGAATGTCAGACAAGCTATCATGATAATAACATAACACTTGGAGTGCATTTCAAATTAAACTCAATTGTAATAGCTATCCTGGGTCCTTAGTCTACCTTTTAACTTTATTTATTTATTTACAGTCCTAGGAATTGATTTCAGAGTTTTCCTCAGACTTGGCTAGCACTGTATCACTGAAATGCATCCCAGCCTTTGGTTCATCTTCTTTAAAGTACGACTCCTACCTCCTCCCTATATAGGCAAATCACAACAAGGCATAGCTGTATTTGCTTAATAAATTCAAAATATTAAAAAAAAACAAACCTAAAGAACCTAGTATAACACACCTCCCACTAAAAAAATTAACCACATTAAGCTTAGACCAATAATTTCATTTGATAGAGAGAAAGTAGTTTTTTGGGGGGAAACAAAGAAAATAATACATTTCTGAGCTATCTGGAAGATGGAAAACTGAATTAAATGAATATAATAAATTAATATTAAAAGCTCCATCATTTTCAGACTTGTTAATATAAGAAAATGTTCATGACCATTTAAGAGGCTGCTCTTTTCTACATCAATTGGTGTTGAGGTAAAACTTATCTTCTTACCTGAAAACACAGTAGCAATCCTGAGGCATCCTAAATTGTAGAAAATGACGTAAGTCAGATTCTTATTTTCTTAGTGATCACTTTTACTTTTTTTTTTTTTTTTTTAAGGTTTTTTGAGACAAAGTCTCGCTTGTGGTTCAGGCTGGCCCTGAGCTCAGCCTCCAACACACATCACAGCAATCCTCCTGCCTCTGCCTCCTGAGTGCTGGGATGACAGATGTGAGCTACCACGCCCGGCACTATGGTAAGTGGTGCTGATTGCTGCTGGGATGAGTCTCCAGGCCCAGTACTGTTATGTGGTTCCCGGGGATTGAACCCAGGCCCTTCCGCTTGCAAGACAGGCACCGGAACTACTGAGCTATATCCCTGGCCCACTTTTATGGTTCTTAAACAAAGACAAAAAATGCCAAAGGAGGTATGTGTCTTCTGTTTTGATATAATGGATTTACTGGATATAAATAAGCAGGAAAATGAGATTAATAAACGTTTTAGACACAGTTTCAGGAATCTGGGTAGAAGTGGAGTCTAGTGAGCCTCTGCGACAGTGGAAGCAAGGCGTCCCTTAGATTGCGTCCTCCTAACCGGGAATGGGGGCCGGAAGAGTGAGAGACGCTGCTGTCGGGAATGGAAGGTACTCCTCCACAAGGGAGGAGTAGAAGCAGGTTTAGGAAAACACCATCAAAATTATTTCTAAACCTTTTCTCTATGAACCCATAAGGGAACAATTAATTCTATACTTTTCAGGATGAGGAAGAATTAGTTCTATACCTTTTCACTATGGTGATTAACTTGTCTTCCCTGGAATTGAAAGTGAAATTATCTTTCTAGAGCTCCTGTCATTGTTCAAGTGGTCACATTAAGCCTGTAGATTATATATGTGTGTGTATGTAATTTCTTTGATTATCTGTGATTTATTTATTGTTGATTTATTGATTGTGATAATACTGGATGGTGTTTACTTGGTTCATGAACTTAATCCATCCCACAATTTGGAAATGAAGGCCATGTTTGTGTTCTTGTCAGAAAGATAGCTGTCATCCTGTTCATCCCTTGATGCAGAGTCTGCACACAAGATCTAACTCTTTCACCGTGTACCAAGCTAAAATAAAAGTGGATAAGAGACCTAAATATTAAAACAGACACTCTAAACCTACTGCAAAACAGGTTAGGTAAAACTCTTGAAGACATTGGCTTAGGAAAAGACTTAATGAACAAAACTTCTATAGCACAGGAATTGGCTGAGGAAATCAACAAATGGGACCACATTCTTTTAAAAAGCTTCTTCACAACAAAGGAAACCACCAACATTGCAAATAGGCAACCAACAATGTGGGAAAAAAATCTTTACCAGCTGTTCCTCAGATAAAGGGCTATTATCTAGAATATATAAAGAGCTCAAAAAATCAGCCCACCCACATTTAATGACCCAATTCAAATATGGGCATCTGAAATGAACAGATATTTTTCAGAGGAAGAAGTAAGAGCAGCTAAGAAGCATATGAAGAAATGCTCAACATCATTAGTCATTTGAGAGATGCAGATGAAAACAACATTGAGATTTCATCTCACTCCACATAGAATGGCTGCCATTTCAGAATCAGCCAACGGCAAATGTTGGCGAGGCTGCGGAGAAGAA
>PVIR01039469.1:0-13879 GCA_004026965.1 Petromus typicus
GGCACAAAGGATCAGAAGTATATGCTATTTGTACCTCAGCCCCCCCACTCCTGTACTCTCAGGGTCCCCCTATAGTCCAACATATGTGATGAGGCCTGCTGTGATACAGCTTCACGTGCAGCCAGTGCTGGTTTGGCCATTCATGGCGGACTTGCCGCCTATAGTGCCTGTTCAGCCCATGAGACCCATGACACACATACCCCCCATGCCACACATGCTGTTCTTTCCTTCTGTGCTCATACTTTCACCCTGGGTCCTCTTCCCCGTGCCTCCTTCAGGAGTAAGCTTGTTTACCTTATTTACCTTGATTTACACTCTAAAGTCAGAAATGTAGTTGGGGGGCACACAGTGCTCATTCCTGGGCCTTCGGGAGATTGTGTATGGAGTGCACCCTTGGAAACCTATGAGTCAGGTGGAAACAGACACCTCTGCTGGCCTGCACCTAGTCAGTCCTGTCCAAGAAAACGGAATCCTCCTCCCAGGCCTAACCCGAGTAGACCATCTGTGTGCCAGTCACATCAGTAGACCCCTGGTCTTTGACTACCACCCATGCCAGACGGCCATGGGACTTTTTCAGTGTCTGCACAGTTGGGGTTTTGTCAAGAGGAAGAACTCAAGGCAATCGCTTGTGGTCGGGTTCCGCACCAGGTCAGGGTACACGCCGCAGTCTTAGTACAACTCTGGTGCCCACAGCCACCTTGGCTGGCGTTAGGCACCAAAAACAAAACGCTCTTCTTGATGACAAATCTCTTCAGGAAGTTCTGATCTTTAAACTTTGGGTAGAACACAACATAAGAATGGACTGAGGCAAGCAGGCAATGGAAAGATATCACAGTGATAGACTTCATTATTTCAAAGCTAATAGAGATGGCAGTGATTAACAGTGCAAAGGAGAGCAAGGTGGAGGGTCAGCCAAAGATGCAGGTGGTAAAGAGAACCACACCACGGGTTTGATGCTGCTGTCCTGGGAGCTCTTGGTCAGGTTCTCCTTCTCTATGTTACGTCTGGCGAGGCTAGATCTTAATGTTTTCTCTACAGGTTCATAAACTTACAGCAACAAGGCTAGCGGTATGTTAAGAGGGAGAAACTTTATCGGAAAGTAGAGAGGAACGAGGAAACAGAATCCCTCTATTGAGAAAGGTGAGAAATAAGGAGATAGATAGCTACCCAGTCAGAGTAAGGTAAGGAATGTGGAGCCAAACCTCAAAGGTTCGTTTTTGTGGTTGTTTTCCTTTCTTTTTTCTTTCTTTCTTTCTTTTTTTTTTTTTGGTCTTGGTGCCAGCAATCTATGCAAGGATCGTGTGCTTGCCAGGCACGTTAGTGAAGTGCCACTGAACTATATCCCTGGCCTTAGGGTGTTCTGGTACCCCACAAAAAGAGACTCTCCCTGTTGAGTGTGCAAACTTGATTGGCTGTTGTGGGCTCTGAGAGCGTGACCTGGCTGTTCCCCCTTCCACTGGCCGACGTGTGCATTCTCAGAGAAGCACTTCTGTGGTCCCTATGTTCTTCGTGGAATTGTCTTCTGAGATTTACAGCAGAGATACAGTCAAGGCCGCATCAGTCAAAAGGATACAGATGCACTTTAGTGCATTAATATGGCGAGAATAAAAAATTCATATATATTTACATACGGGTGTATGAGTGTCCGTGTGTTAGTGTAGATGTGATAAACTAAGTGAGTTTCTGTAATATGGCCCCTCCCCATCCCCACTTTGTCTCTTTGTGTTTAATTGGTGGAATGTAGGGCCCTAGTGAGAGGGGAAGTGAGCTCCTGTCTTCTCATCATCCTGCTCTGTTCGTTTTCCTTAGCTGCTCTCTCTCTAGCAAGGCTTTAGCTCTCTGGACTCCTGACGGGTACAGGAGCCTCAGCAGACAGAAGGACCAGGGAAATTCCCCAGGGCTTCAAACCTCTGGGGCCAGAGCTTCCCAAAAACGTCCAGTCCCAGTCTTTGGGTGCTGTGCAAAGTTAGCACACTTGTGGGAAACCAGGCTTGGGAAACAGATGCGATGTCAGCCTGCAGACAGGGTGCTGTGCCCGCCAGTGTGTTTCCCCAGACGTCAGTAGTGGAACCTGTGCACCCTGTCAGCACCAGTTCTCCTGCTCTGGGCCACTGGACATGGTGCCTTCGTGGAGGGCAGCAGGATTCAGGCAGGTAAATGAGGCCCGGGGGTCATGACAGTTTGCTGTATGGCAGCTTCCCGAGGGTTAGGCCCAAGGAAGCCTCAGGATCTGGGGGCTGTGAGCACGTCCATCCAACAGTGACCTCTGACACAGGTGTCGGTCTGGCTGCAGTGTACTGCTTGGCAGACCGGCAGAGAGGAGCTGTGCAGTGACCTGTCCCACTCCTCACTGCTGGGATCCCTCTGCCGGGAAGCATTCTGCTCTCGTGTCTTGGGGACAAGGGTGGGACTGTGTGTTTCCAGGTAGAGGAATGAAAACAGTGCTTCTGCTGTGCAGTTAACATGGCAGTGGCATATGAAGGCACATGGCATGTTTATTCATTGTGATGGGAAGTCTTTTGTACACTAACCCAGTCCATTTGTCTTTTGCTCACAGACCTGGTTCAAGAATCGGAGAGCCAAATACAGGAAGATTCAGAGGGAAGCAATGCTCGGATGGATACCACTGGAATTCCAGGACCGACACGTTGCCCAGACTCAGCACAACTAGCATGTCACCGTTCTCCTGAGGCCAAGGTGAAGACTAATTGTTCTGTTGGTACTGTGTGCACCCACGTGTTAGTACCCAGCCACGTTTATCCTCTCAGCATTGATGTTCGCAATAAAGTTGTGAGTTCTCAGTGCGTTTGTGTTCCTGTTCCTTCTGGGTTTGGTTAAATGTGGATGTCGTGTGATCAGGAAATGCCATTCCTACAGAATGATGATGAGGACACCTGTCCTGGGATGCCTCCCCTGTGTCACCATCAAGACTCCTTGGACGTAGTAGGCTATCAGGGAGCCTTTCTTAATACTTAAGTCTCTGTCCCAGACAGCCTGACCATGACTTCCGCACCACCCTCTGTCATGTCAGGGTTTCAAATGTGGCAAGTAATGGGGGAGAACGTCCTTGAGTCATAGACGTCGTGGGCAGGCTGGGCTGGAATTCATTCCTGTCGGGGAGTGCAATGGAGACCCTGGAATATGAGATCAGATCACCAAGAGCAGCTCACCGGTCAGGAATAGGGCTCAGGCACACAGTCCTCTGCTGTGTGCTAGGTCTACCCATTTATTAAATAACACCACACATTGTCGTAAATCTTCTTATAATACTTAAAATTTTCTCCGTTCACAATCATCATCTCTCTAAGTCACGATATCTGTATACATTTATTTTTCTTAGAAGCATTTCTGAGAAGACATTCAAGCTTGTCTTGTGCCCCAATGGGCAATCTTACCCTGGTAGTAGACTACATAGTGACGGAGAGACAAAGGTGCCACCTTGTGGCAACTGGAATGCTCCCGAGCCCTACTACTTGGTAGAACAGTGAGTCTATTAACCATGAGCCTTCTCCCATCATTCCTTCAAAGAGATGCTGTGCAGGGACTCTCATTCCCAATCGAGCCCCCCGGGGTCACAGGCCCAGAGAAAGTGATTGTAGACAGCAGAGGGGCTAGGTGGGAACGGAAATGCCTAGGAGGGACACAGTGAGGGATGGAGAGGGGAGGGCCTTGCAAGTCCATAGGAAAGGACACATGGCTAGTGAACAGGTGAAGGTGGAAGAGTCAAGTTGGAAGGAGGCGCAGTACCAGAAAGAAGAATGAGAGCTCAGTGAAGCCAATGTGAAGCACCGTCAGTTTACCAGAGAAGCCGGAGGAGTGCCCAGGTACCCACAGGAAAGTCATGCCTTAAAGTAGGAGGCAGACAGTGATAGCAGAGCATGGCCATGAGGGGCCTGCCAACCAGGTTCTGTCAAATGTGAAGGTCCTTCCAGAAGTACAGCATTGCATAAAACAAAAGGCCTCACAAACCAAGGAAAGCATTTCCCACCCTAAAGACTCACCCAACAGAGAGCCAGGAAGAGGCCTTCAGCCCAAGAGATCCCTTTCAAATGAAGCCTGAGGCTTTAGCCCAGCTGCAGAGACTTTGGCGGAATTCTTAGAGATCAAGTCCATCCTGTGGTGGATGTTAGTTTGGAGCCAGAGATGAGATCTCTGTGGAATCAGTGGACCCCAATCAGGGAGTCAGAAGGGAGGTAAACACATTCACGTGTGTGTCCTTGGTGTCTTCGGTGAGAGGTCAAAGAGTCTCTTGAGGAACCTGACTTTGCTCAGCTCAGAGCACCCATAATTGTTAAAGTGAAAACGGTGTTCACTAACCTGGTGGCACATGCTCTGAGGGAGACTGAGACAGGACAGAAATTCTGAGGACAAGTTGGGGACTTGAATGACTTTGCCCTATGATCTGTGGAAATTAAAAGTAAAAATGAGATGCATGAGAGATACAGAGATCATCGTCAGGGCCCTGGGTTCAATCGCTAATAATCTACAAATATACAGAAATTTTCATTGGTAAGAAGACTTTCCTCTAGGGCATCCCGTCAAGAGAAGAGTGCTCAGTGGAGGTGGCATTATTGAGCCCTTGTTGGACCACTCCTGCGTGGTCTCTGCTTTCATCAGAAGGGACAATGGAAAGTGGGAGGGAAGCACAGAGGCAGTTCTGGGCCGGGGTCAGCACAGAGCTGCAGCCCAGACTCCCCTTGGCCCAGACCGGGTGGGCTTCCAGGGTCTGTGCAGCCACAGGAGAGCGGTTCCAGGGAAGAATGTAAGGATCAGATGGACGGGGTCGGGCAGGGAGCCAGAGACTGAGCTCACCTGCGTGCAGTGTGCACAAGTGGACGTGCACAGCTGAGGACCAGGCTAGGCCCAGCGAGGGAAACTATTAAGACAGCTGTCAAGTAGTGGAGGATTCCGGATACTCCAACCTAATCGTATCCTTGCCCCAGTTGGAACAGTGTGATTGGGCTGTCTCAGGGCGTGGTAAAGGAGAGCAAACTATCAGGTAGTGAGCGAGATCCAGGTAAGGACGGCTACGCTCCCTGAGCATAACTTTTGCTCAAATGGGGCTGTACAGGCACACTGCCAGAGGTCCCCACATCGATATCTAGTGGCATAAGAGCTCAGATGAGTTTGGAGTTTGGTCCACTACAGAATGTTTATCAACACTGTGAGTCTGAGCCTTGTAAATTGAAGTTTGTCCTTTCAGGTGCTCTGTTGAAGAACACAATTAAAGCATACTTTTGCAGGTGGCTCATGCCTATAATTTGAGCACCTGTAGGGTGTGGCAAGAGGAGTGTAGTTTTTTTATCCAGCCTGTGCGACACAGTTTTTTGTCTATCTAGTGAGCCTTCATTTCAAAAAGCCGAAGGAGAGAGAGCCAAACTATCGTTTCAGGCTTCGCTGTAATTTCTTGGCCAGATTCTGTCATGAAGAAGAAGAAAGAGGATGAGGAGAAGGATAAAAAGGATGGGAAGAAGAACAAGAACAACAAGAAGAATCACAAGAACAAGAGGAAGAAGCACATCTTCTACTATCAGAGAGTTTATACATATCCATGTATGACTGTGTCTATTGCAGTCAATATGTGCATAAAATAGAAGGGAGACCCAAGCACCTTATGAAATGTTCCGATGTAGAGTCATTTCTTATTTTAAACTATTCAAAATCGACAGAGTAAAAAAGTTGATAGTTTTCTGAAATTTTCGTATTTCTGTCCATTGGATTTTAGTTATTTTAACCATAAGTAAATTCAATTAGGTACACATTTAAAGACCAAGTTTTTTTTTTTAATTTAAATATTTATTGGTACATTATGAGTACACATCATCATCATA
Source organism: Petromus typicus (assembly GCA_004026965.1). Lineage (NCBI taxonomy): Eukaryota > Metazoa > Chordata > Mammalia > Rodentia > Petromuridae > Petromus > Petromus typicus. Next base: position 5,832 of record PVIR01039469.1, read on the forward strand.
TTCAACGTCGAGAGTTTGTACCACAATGTGACACAACTTGATTCTTCTTTTTCTCTTTGCCTCACCCACCCTGCAACCCCCACCCCCTAAATATGTAAGCTTTGCATGGTACTGGCAAAGTAACAGACCTGAGGATCAGTGCAGTAGAGTAGAAGATCCAGAAACAACTCCAGATACACTGAGTCACCTCATCTTTGACAAAGGAGCCAAAAATCCTCAATGGAAGAAAGACAGCCTCTTTAACAAATGGTGCTGGAAAAACTGGGCTTTAACATGCAAAGACTAAAGTTAGACCTATCTCTTTCACTGTGTACCAAGCTAAAATCAAAGTGGATAATAGACCTAAATATTAAAACAAAAACACTAAACCTTCTGCAAAACAGCTTAGGTGAAACTCTTGAAGACATTGGCTTACTGAAAGATTTCCTGAACAAAACCTATATAGCACGAGAATTGGCAGAAGAAATCAACAAATGGGATTTCATTCTACTAAAAACTTCCGCACAGCAAAGGAAACCACCACAGAGCAAAAAGGCAACCGACAATGTGGGGAAGAATCTTTACCAGCCATTTCTCAGAGAAAGGGCTACTATCTAGAATATATAAAGAGCTTTAAAAAATCAGCCTACACAAATTTAAAGACCCAATTCAAAAATGGGCATGTGAAATGAACAGATATTTTTCAGAGGAAGAAGTAAGAGCAGCTAAGAAGTATAGGAAGAAAGGCTCAACATCACTGGTCATTCGAGAGATGTAGGTGAAAACAACACTGAGATTTCCTCTCCCTCCACAAAGAATGGCTACTATCCCCGAATTAGCCAGCAAGAAATGTTGACGCTGCGGAGAAAAAGTCACACTTCTCCACTGTTAGTGGGAGTGGAGACTCATACAACCTCTGTGGAAAGCAGTGGACATTCCTCAAAAGGCCAAGTTTGTACACACGTGTTATCCCAACACTCTGGAGGCTGAGACAGGAGGATTGCCGTGAGTTGGAGACCAGCTTGCACTACACAGTGAGTGGAAGTCCTGCCGAAACTATACAGTAAGATGGTGTCTCAGAAAAAAATAGTACAAAGTGAAACATTATTTTAAAAAGATAGTATAATTTAAAAGAATATCATCTGTACACATATATAGAAAAATTTCACATGAAAATATTTTATAGTTTTACACTAATCCAGCCGAAAGCTTAGATAAAATGCAGAAATCCTCTAGAAAATAACAATTAATACCTAGAATACATTAGAACCTTTCCATAATTACAAGTATTAATAAAGTAGCTTTATATTTTCCTACTCCTTTTGTATGAAGAGTCACTTTGGTGAATTTTATAAGATTTATAAGATTTAGATCTGGGCCAGGGATTTAGCTCAATGGTTCCGGTGCCTGTCTTGCAAGCACAAGGACCCGGGTTCGATCCCCGGTAACAACATACCTATACTGGGTGTGGAGACTCATGCTCAGCAGCAACCAGTAGCACATACCACAGTGCCGGGTGTTGTGGCTCACGCCTGTAATCCCAGTACTCGGGAGGCAGAGGCAGGAGGATTGCTGTGATGTGAGTTTGAGGCTGAGCTCAGGGCCAGCCCGAACTACAAAGCAATACCCTGTCTCAAAAAACGTAAAAAAAAAAAAAAAAAAAAAAAAAAAAAAAAAAAAAAAAAAAAAAAAAAAAAAAAAAAAAAAAAAAAAAAAAAAAAAAAAAAAAAAAAAAAAAAAAAAAAAAAAGATTTAGATCTGCTCTAAATCTAATTTAATGAAACTGGATCAAATTACATACACTTTGGGAATATAAAAAGGATTGGATTGAAAGAATTGCTGAATCTCAGGGGGAAAGTTTCTTTATTAAAAGAGATTTTACCTTTATAAAGTTGCTTTTTCTTTCTCTGGGATGTCCTGACTTTCTCAGCCTTTTACATCACATGGTGGAATATAATACTTTGTAAGGCTCTTGAGCCTCCTATTTATCATTCAGAGGACCAGCAAAATATCCCAGAAAGTAAGTCCAAGCTAGTGGGTGTCTAAGGCCTGATTTGTTGTTAAAACGAGACTTTCTGTCAGGCACATTTGATGTCTTGACAGTCAGTGATTATGGATTTGGGATCATAATCAGGTAACATCATTGAAGGACAAATTCAGCAAAACCACTAGGTAGAACCAGGAATAAAATAGGTAGGAGTAGAGCTCATCATGAAGAAACACAGGGCAGAATGGTGACGTTCTACAACTTTAGAAACATTTGCAGTTATATTCTGCTGCTACAGAGTTTTGGAAATTGCCTAAAATTCTCAGATAGCAATTTAATACTGAAAGCAGCATTTTATATTCAGTTCCTGGATCTATTTCGAACAGTAAACTTTTCAGTAGCACATGTTTGAATTGATTCATCGGATTTAAAGAATAGAAGGTTTCATATAAACATCTGCTTTCCTGGCCATTCTTGATAATCTGGAAACTATGCCAGGCTGTGGGCCCCACATTCATCCTCAGCAAATGAACTGGAGCTGGGAATTGGCTGTCCTCTTGGGAGAAGATAAATCCTCTCTTGGTTTGTCCTCAAGGTGCATCCGTTTGAATGTAAATGACTTTAATTTCATTCTTTATGGCTGAGTAATACTGCATTTGATATTTTTTAAAAACCTCACATCTTCTTTATCCAGTCTCCTGTTGATAGGCTTTTGGGCTAAATAGGACATAGATGTGTAAACAGCGTATCGTTTCTCTAATGTGAGAAGCTGAAGGTGTAAATTAAGTCCAGAATGTATGATAAGTATCGTGAAACAGGAAGAAAATGTTCAAAGGGAAAAAGGAGGGGGGGGTAGGCATTAGTAAAAAAGAGAAAGAAAAATTTGATGGTGAAAAAGGAAACAAAGTTTACACATATGAGGGGATGGGAGTTGTAGGGAGGGTAGGGGAAAGGGGAAAAATGAGAATCATGTATCATGCGCAGGTACAAGCCCTCGATGTTATATGTGATTATAATGTGGGTATAAAATGTGTTAATGAAATCAATTTTAAAATATTATCTCTCCACTGTGCTTATTTTCCTCATTTATGTTACCTGTCTGGCTCTGTTAGCATCTAGGTTTTCAATCATTCATCTTTTTGGAAGAAGAGCAAGATTATGGAATCTATGCCATGTATACAAAAGGTACATTGATTATCATTCATACCAATCTCCTCTCATCAGTAGGCTTATCAATTCTCCAACAGCACTATATTTAAAATGGAATTGCTCTGAAGCAAACCAAGATTTCGTATCTACTCATAAGTAAACACGTCTATGTATATGTGTCATAAACTCTTTTCATATATATAGCCATAGTGTCACTGCCACAGCTGAAACACCAGTTTTTTTATTATCAAATAGCCACAGTGATTACTTTTTAAAATTCATGTAACTGTTACTAACTTTGTCTAATTTACTCTCTCTGCCTCTGGCAAGAAAGGAAAAATGATAAGCATAGCTCTAGGAAAGTAGGGGGGTGGGGAGTAACAAGAACAAGATCCTCCGAACTCTAGCAAACAAGGCATAAAATGTTTTATGATTACACAGCATATTGTTTTCCTAATTTCTTTTCTGATTTTCTTTTCTTTCTTTTTCTTCCTTTTCTTCTTTTTTTTTTTTTTTTAGGTTTTTTGAGACAGGGTCTCACTTTGTAGTTCAGGCTGGCCCTGAGCTCAGCCTCCAACTCACATCACAGCAATCCTCCCGCCTCTGCCTCCCGAGTGCTGGGATTACAAGCGCGAGCCACCACACCCGGCACTAGGTATGTGGTACTGATTGCTGCTGGGGTGAGTCTCCACACCCAGTATGGTATGTGGTTACCAGGGATCAAACCCGGGCCCTTGCGCTTGCAAGACAGGCGCCAGAACCACTGAGCTAAACCCCCGGCCCATCTTTTCTGATTTTCTGAAACGTGCACGGTAACCTTTCACCCTAAGCCCACCTTGAAAGTATGCATTGAACTGTTACTATTATGATTCTGTAGGGGAGACAACAAAGATAGAATGGGTTAGATGACTTGGTCAAGGTCACTACGAAAATAATAGAGCTGCAGCGAGAGCCCAGTTTACCTGACTCTTAATCAGGTCCCTTCCCTATGCCACATAGAAAAAGCAGTGTAATAGGTTATAATATGATGATAGAGACAATGCAGAATAATGGTAATGAACATATTTCTGTGTGCTTACACTATCACTGGCTGTTGTAGGAGGCAATTTACATATATTAAGTCACTTATTCTCATCAATTCTTTGACAAAATCTTGCCATTTCATAGAAGATAATCTAACTTTAGAGGTTAGGTCAATTGCCCTGAGACAAAACCTGGGAAGTGACAGAGTTGGCACGGAGGCCTGATTTGCTCTGACTGTACCATCCTAGTACATTTCTACTAAATTTAGTTTCACAAAGCATGGACTCCGGAGGCAGACTGGATTGGCTCCCAATCTTGGGCTGTTTATTAGCTTTGAGAATGTGGAGAGTCTCTTTCTTAGCAAGGGTACAAATACTTTACTATTAGGATTTGTTTGAATATCGAATGACCTAAGAAAATTATTTAATTGCTTGCTATAGAATAAAGGATATGTTGGATGTAAGCTCCCAATTAAAAAGAAAAAGAGAGATGGCATTATAACAGTACAGTCTCCATCAGTGTGCCCAGGAAGAAGAAATTATAACCATTTCCCTGCCCACCACTTTGAGTTAGTCCCAACATAAGCTACCTCAGCAATATGAAAACATATGATTTTCAGTTTCCACTCTGTTGTAGTTCAGGCTGGCCCTGTGCTCCCTATGTAGCCCAGGCAAGACTCAAGCTCACAACAATCCTACTGCCTCTCCCTTCCGAGTGTTAGGATTCCCAGCACTGTGGAATGTGGTACTGATTGCTGGTGGGTGTGCGTCACCATGCCCAGCACTGTTGTATGTAGTTAATGGGGATCAAACTTGGGGCCTTGTCCTTGCAAGGCAGGTGCCAGAACCACTGAGCTCAATCCCCGGCCCTCAAAAGTTTTTGATAGTGTGAAAGCTTTATCATTCTTACCATCATGGGGAGAGAAGAAGGAAATATGATTTCAATCTCCACTCTTCTCTTTTTCATTTCTTTGTCTGCTTTATGAGCATCTCCAGAAATCCAACTGTGTCAGTATTCACTGTAGAAAAACCAAATAAGTAAGCAGGAGACAAAGTGATACAAAATGCACAAAACAAAAATAACTTCCAGGCTGACTGTGTACTGGCCTCATAAACATTCTGTAAACAGTAATACAGAGTAAGACATATGGGGAACGATAGAAAAAAAAAAGAGAGAGACACCTGTATCCCTCTGCAGATGAAAATAACACTGAGATTCCACCTCACTCCACAAAGAATAGCTACTATCATGAAGTCAACAACAAATGCCGATGAGGCTGCAGGGAGAGAGGAACCCTTCTCTACTGTTGGTGGGAATGTGGACTGGTGCTGACGCTGTGGAGATCAGTGTGGAGATCCCTCAAAAAACTGGGACTTGAGGTCCCATTTGACCCTGTTATTTCCCTGCTGGGTATACACACAAAAGAATTAAAAGATTCTTATCACAGCTACATTATGTGCATTATTGTCCTTCTCACAATGCCATGTTTATAGCAGCTTAGCTTGTGATAGTTAAATCTTGGGAACAGCCCAAAAGCCCAACAATGAAAGACTGGTTGAAGAAGATGTGTGCTTTTTTAAAACAATTAAATGGCCATAAAATAATAAAGAATGATAAATTTGAGTCTTTTATACTCAAGTGGATGTACCTTGAGGACATACTCATAAATAAAATAAATAGGACACAGATGTCTGTTACCGTATAATTTTCTGGCATGAAAAAATGAAGGTGGAAATGAGTTTTTAAATGTATGATAGATATTGTGAAATAGGAAAAAAAATTCCAAAGGAAAAGAAGGGGTAGGGGTAAGTAAAGAAGGAAAAGAAAAAATTAGATGCTTAAAAAAAAGAAACAAAGCTATGCATATAGCGGTGAGGGGGTGTGGAGAGGGCAGGGCAATGGGAAAAAATGTGAATTAAGATTTGTTATGTACAAGTGATCGTAATGTATGTGTAAAATATACCAATATAATCAATTAAAAAACAAACAAACAAAAAGAAAGACAACAGAACCCTTGGCTAAAAGACATACATATGTGAGTACCTCATGCATTCAGACATTCCTTATTCTCCTGGCAGCCTGGATCCTTAGATAGCAATACTTTCCCTTCTGCAAAAGCTCCACAGGATAAACAGCTGCTTTGCTGACACTTGATGTGCACAATTGTAAAGGTAAGAGATTGAAAAAGCAGGAGGAAAAACCAGGGATAGCCAATTGGAAAGTGCGTGCCTTCTCACAAGAGCCTTCCTTCAGGCTGAGAAGCGAAGCATCTGTGAAACTCACCTGGGAGAGTAACTTCTGCTGGAAGCCTGGTTCCTATGCTGCAGACCCGGCGAGGCAATCACTTCACATTCTGGCCACCATGTTCTCAGTGAATCACTGTAACAGTTGTGCTGGTATATTTTTCTTTCCTCTGTGGTAAAATACTGAACACACATTCTGCCATTCTGAACATTACGAAGTGCATGATTGAGTGGCATTAATTTCACTTGCACTCTGAACAGAAAACTTTTTGATGAGTATGTTTGTAATATAGAATAGTGAGACTCATTTTAGGGAATTAACACATGCACAGTGATCATTTTCAATCCTTTTATCCCCCCTTCTTCTTCCAATCCCCTTCCCATTTCCTTTTCCTAATCTGTGAAGCCCTGATTCCATCCCCTAACATCACAAATGAACAAACAAAAAAACTCTCTTTAAGAAGTCTGGCATTGCTAAGGTAAGAACTTAATGAATTTTCAAATGGGCCCGGAGTCCTTCGGGATAACTGCATTTTGTGCTGTTTTCCACTGTAGTAGTTTCAAGTGGAGATAGCATGAAAAAAACCAACGTCTAACTACTCTATTTAAATGAAAGGAATTATTCTAGGTCATGGTTCACTAACCACCTGCTGTTTTTGAGCAGCTCTAACTCTAGAGGGTTGGAACCAGCTATCTTGAAAATGCTGAGTGAGAGAGAAAGATTGGAAGGTGTGTCAGTCAACTGAGCAGGAGGTATTCATTTCTTAGAGGTGGTGGACAGGAGAAAGACAAAAGCCTCACCTTGGTCTTCACGGCTTGGCCTCATTTTTCCTTCGAAGCCGCAGGAGTGGCATGTAAGCACGGATTCCATTCTTGTGTGTGTTGCTTCAGAAGACAAGGCATTGAGCAGAATTCGGAGGGCTGCGAAGTGAGTACCTCCCACCTCTGCATAAAACATTGGACATGGGGGCACATTCCTATAATCCTACTCTGAAGGCTGAAGTGGGAAGAGCAAATGTTTGAGCCTAGCCTAAGTCAATTTAACAAGATTGTCTCAAAAAAATTATAAAGGACTAGAGATGTAGTTCACTGCAAAGGCCCTATGTGAGTTCAATCCTTAGCACCAAGAGAAAAAAGGGCCTTAAGAGAAACCTCCCAACAGTGTGATCAGCAAGAGTGGATCTCAGACCTGCTGTGAAACACTGTTCTTCCTTAGGAACTCATACCACCCCAGCTTGGGTATGAGCATAGTCCCAGAAGGGCATGAAAGACAAGTGCAGAGTGGTAGAAGGGAAAGGTGGGGGAAGATGTGTAAGTCAGTACAAAGCTACGGGAGCATTGAGGAATCCAAGGGTTGCACAGCGAGAACGGAGGCCTCCTGGCTACATGATGCGAACATTTCCTTAGTAGTTTCTGTCGATGGTTCACTAATGCCATGTAATATATAAAACAAATACTGTATATAGATATTTATATCTTTCTTGAAATTTAGTCATGCCCCAAAAGTGGGTGAACAAATTTACACTCGACACATCTGAAAATGTTTGGCGAACTCTTTCTAATAGTGTGCTACACAAACTTTGTTGTCTAGCCCCAAAACTCCTTAGAAAAACAAGTCACAGAGAATATCCCTTACTACCAGAAAGCAGAGATTACAAAAGAAATGT
>PVIR01039470.1:0-13770 GCA_004026965.1 Petromus typicus
AAAAAAAAAACTATCTGTAAAAGCAACCCTACCTGCTCTTGATACACCATATTCCTGAGTTATGAGAGTCACAGGTGTAAGTGGCATTGGCCATTCAGGTGGGTGTGATGACACAAACTAATTTTCCCTGCTTTGGATCCTTTGTTTTTTGAGATAGGGTCTCACTTTGTAGTTCAGGCTGGTCCTGAACTCAACCTTTAACTCACAGCAGTCTGCAGTCTCTGCCTCCCGAGTTCTGGAATTACAGGCCTGAGCATTGTGGTATGTGGTTATCAAGTGTTGTGCTTACAGGCGGGAGTCACCACGCCCAGCATTGTTGTACGTGGTTTCCAGGGATAGAACTCAGGACGTTGTGCTTACTAGGCAGGCCCTGGAACCCTTGAGCTAAATCTCCAGCCACCTGCCTTAGATCTTTGTAGCCAGATGGTCTACGTCTTCTTAGACAGGATGAGACACTATCTATGATCCCACCAACAGCCACTACTTTGACTTACCCTGTATGCAGAGAGATCGATCCTTAGTGAGTTGTGTAGCTGGTCCAGGAGTTTTACGAATCTCTCTTTCTGTGGATAAGAAACAAACAATGGGGAAGAATAGACAATCTGCAATCTGCTTCTGATGCCCCAACCTATAGCAGAAATAGAATGATTTTTGGGTGAGTGGAAAGAGTAGGATAATACACTTGTGTGTAAATACTATATCATTCATCTAGTGTGAGAAACTGAAGTTGTAAATGAGGTCTAGAATGTATGATAGGTATTGTGCATTAGGGAGAAAATGTTCCGTGGGGAAGGGGAACTATCTGGGGGGAGAGCAAAGCAAAGGAGGGGGAAAATATGATGGTAAAAAGGAAACAAAGCTTAAGGAGGGAAGGGATTGAAGGGAGGGCAAGGGCATGGAAAAAATAAGAATCAAGATATATCATGCACAGGTACAAATTGCCAATGAGAAATATAATCACAATGTATTCCTAAAATGTACCAATAAATTCAACTTAATAAAAGGGTAGGGAGGAAACCTTTTCTGGATAGCAACATATCCTATCACATTCCTATCATGGGAAGAACAACAGACAATACAAGGGAAAACATAGGTGGTCCCTGTGCCATCTCTTAGCAGCTCTGTCTCAAACTAAGGAATCTTAAAAAACAAAACAAAATAAAACATAAACTAAGGAATCTTTTCACAGCAACAAGGGAGAAGCCAAGTTGTTGAAAGGGAAGACATTTCTTTATATACACAAGTCAACAGAACATTATCTGTGCATCTTTGTCCCTCTAGGGAGAGTGTATCTTTGTCAGGTGAAACTTTAAACACATTCTCCAACTTGTTTCTGATAATGAGATCTCTTAACTTAACCTGGGAAGAGTATAGCAAGTGTATAGTCACGCCTGGCAGGAATGATGGGAGAAATGGTATTTGGAAGAGTCAGACAGAAATAAGGAGAATCTCTCCTTAAATCACTTTCATCCTAATTTCCCTTACTGTTTATCTTTTCTATGCTAATATATAACATATATGATTTTGTAATAGGTTCATATGTTTTGTAATAATAAAAATAACAGAATAATAGAAAAAGTATAATTAAATGTATAATCATCTGCCTGAAGGCCAGTGGCGTGACATTTCTAGAACTCATATATGGATTATCTTTAGATATCATGTCATTCCACATGGGGATGAACTAGAACAGGTATGTGACTGACTTAATACATTATATTAACTCATCTATAAAAAGACAATAACAGAAATAAATAGCAAAAATGTTATGCAACAAATAACAAAAGAGTAAGGCTCAGAGATTCAATGGACTGGGGGAGAGGAAGTGAGTAATTTTATCCTTACAAAGGTTATCTTTGTCTTTGTTTTTGGTTTTTTGTTTTGTTTTATTTAGATAGGGTCTTATTTTGTAGTTCTGGCTGGTCCTGAACTCAGCCTTGAACTTAGCAATCCTCCTGCCTCTGTCTCCCAAGTGCTGGAAATACAGGCATGAACCACCACGCCTAGCATAGTGATATGTGGTACAGATTGCTGGTCAGTGTGAGTTACCACGGCTGACATTGCTATACGTGGTTACTGGGGATTGAACCCTTATGCTTGCAAGGCAGGCTGGAACCAGTGAGCTAAATCCCTGGCTCTGACAAAGGTAATATTTGTGATAGGTCAGAAATATTTCATTCAGTTTAAATGAATTTATGTCACATGCCATTTTGTTTTATTACTCAATGTCTCAGTCCTCTTAACACCAGGGAAGCACAAAAGGGAAAAGAGTCCAGACACTAGAAAAAGGTAACTTTGAACACACACTGTCATCCTCCCTTAGACACCAACATCATATGAACTTAAGAGGCCTGAATCTGTCACAGAGAAAATGAATAATGTTAAGAAAAGTCCAGTTGTGGGCTTGTGAGACTGAAAAACACGGTGACTCAACCCAATTGTTCCCCAGAGAGGTTCCTTTTGAGCCCAGGAGAGTCTCCCTAAACTTAAACGGTGCTGTCACTTCTATATGTCCCAGGAGAGAGTAATGAGTGGGCCCATATCTGGAAGGAAAGAAGGTCCATCTTTCAAGGCAGCAAGTACATACATTTCAGACATATTGATCAACTCTGTAGGACTGACTAGGAAAAAAACCTATCGATAACCAATAGAAAATATAAGTGGTTATATCACACTCACCCCAAAGTTGGAGGCTGCAAAGCGGTCAGACGCAGAGACATTAGTGGAGGCGGTTGTGTGAGCATAGTAGGCATTGATGTTGGCCAGTAAGGTGCTCATCACCGCTGGCACACCGGGACACATGTACTTGGATGACAAACATGCAAAGTGCCTGAAAAAGACAGCGCTTTCACTCTCAAAAATTCCACAGGACTTTCAGGAGTCAAAGTTAGTGGGGTCACTGAAGCATGGGCAGGGCAATCACTGCTCTTTGCTTATGCAGGATGCTCCCTGTGTATAGCTCCAGTGGCAGCCTCGCTTACCGGTTACTTCGCACAGCATTAGGGATTCCTGTCATGGTAGTTTGGATCGACTCTACACATATTTGCTTTCCTTATAATTTAGTCCTTTTTCTGATCGCTAGGCCAGTCTAGGACAGCTTGCTGGTCACCACATATTCGCTTCAGCACATACATATGTGCCCTGTGTGCTAGCCTGTGATATTTGGATGGGTGTGTCCTTGCTTACCCACCCAGACCCTTTTTCTCTTTCTATCCCTAAACTTGGTGCCTGAGTCACTGACAAAGACACTATCTTCCTACATGTACCCTCTGCCTTAAAGTGAAGAGGAAAATAAGGACTCATATTACACACTAGCCTCCACCCCAGCACATATCTATTGGGTCACCAAGGATTAGTAACCATTTCCCAGAGCCCCAGGAGAGTCTCACGTCATGGCCTGATAGATTGACTCAATGCCATAGCGCATGGCAAATTCATCCACAATTTCTTGGGCTGTCTCATCAAAGTACACCTTCCATGCATCATCTCCTCGGGCCTCAGGGAGTTGGACTCCTCCACTGCCCTGAATGTCTGTGAGGTAATGAAAAAGGTTCTGCAGGATAAAGAGCACAGAAAAGGAAAAGGCTAAATACAATTTTAAAAAAGAAAAAGAAGAAGAAAAAGAAATGGCTGGGAATAGTGATACATGCCTGTTAATCTAGAACTCAGGCTGAGGCAGGAGGATGGTGAGTTCAAGGTTAGCCTGGGATACATGTGAGACATTGTCTCAAGAAACCAAAATAAACAAAAACAAAACCAAACCCAAAGCGTCGTGGTAAAGTCCAAGAGAATATGAAATGGACTCTAGAAATTCTGTCCTTTGAGCCACTACTCAATTCTTCCTATAGCCCTCTTAGGCTATTCTCACCGCTGAAGGAGAACCCAAGTCTAGACTCAGTCCCCTGCACTTTCCAGGGTAACACATAAGCCAAGGACAGAGCAAAACTCAGGCCTCAGATCTTCAGCCACCTACTAATCTTACTAAAGGTCAAGGGTCCCTCCATGCTTTCTGGCTTCCTCCACCCACAAGGGCCGGCTCACCTCATGGAGGCATGTATACTGCACATGGTACGGGGCCACCTTCTCCTCTCCCTTGATCTCCACACTGATCTGTAGTCGGATAGCCCCTGAGACAGCTGACTTATCTGTTCTCTTCTCTAGAAGGGAAAAGGATCAAAGACTGACATCAATGCAATTATAACAGTACAGACAGCCCCATCCTGACTTACTCCAAAGAAAAAATGGCAAAACCCAAGTAGTCACCTCAGTGACCACACACTCCACAAACATCCCTCTTCTGGCTGAGTGGGAGGTCACCAAGTAGCCAGAGAGCTAAAGGCATTGGCAAATGAGGAAGAAGACTAAAGGACCTTCTAAAGTCTGGAGAATGAAAACTCAGCCTGAGGGAGTTCTAGCACTGCTACTCCCTTATCTCCCATCCTTACTCATAGTTAGCTATCTGGAGGCAAGACAGGCTCTTAAGGGAGGTAAGCTTTGGGGACTGATGGTTTTGGCAGATGGAAGTTTTCCCAGCGCTCTTCTTCATAACAACTTTCTCTGGCGCAGTTTCCTCACCCAGGTTGTACCAGACATCCATCTCGCCACTCAGTGTCCGAACCTCGATGATGGTTTGGCCAAGGAAATCGTCAGACTCTCGCTTCAGTCGCTGCTTTACTCTAGACTTGATGTCATCATCCTCATCCCAAACACGCACCTTAATGCGGTCAGAGGAGTTGTGGCACTCACTGTGAGAGAGGTGGGCAGGTTCCGTTACGGACAGACCCAGCATCACCACTCCTGTTACTTCCAATTCCCTCCTAAAAGCTCTGTCAACCCTACACATAAAGTCCTGAGAGAGGAAAAGGAGAAGCCAGCAGTCCATGGTGTACAGTTCCAAGTGAGCTGAGTTACTTCAGCAAATGGCTGTCTATTCCTCAGCCAAAGTGGCTCTATGTACAATTATCCAGGACTTACTGCCCTGAGATAAAAAGGAGTGGAGAAGAATGCATAATTAGGATCAATTCTGACTTCCTATGCAGCTAGCTGTGTCAGCAGTACCAATAAAACAGCTAGATGTCTCACAAAGCCTTAGGAAAGCAACTGCTAGCTCCCTCCTCAGTCTGAGACAAAAAGTCAGTAAAGGTGCTCAGTGTGCTGGGTAGGTCCACCTGCTCTACCATATATCTACTTCGTCTTTCACTTCACTCCCCCAGCTAGCTGTGCACTTCCTGTACTTCTATCATCTTTTACTATCCTTTGAATTGCATTTCCTCTACGGTGTTTGCTTTTAGAGAAGTTGTTCAGGTCTCCCTTCATGCTTTTCTACCCAGCCAGTTAGTTTCTAGATCCTACTCTATTACCCACAGGTTGTACTCAGCAGAATTTTCTGCTCCTTTGTCTATGTTTACATAAGTATTTTTCTACATTCCATTAAAATAAAACTGCTGGTTTTCTAAAGTATAATAGACAAATAAACAAAGAGTTTCTTGAAGTTACAGATTGCCTTATTAATTTTGGGAAACATACTATCATGTGTAGTGTCTTACATAGAATAGGAACTTAACTTTACCCAAAGTAGAAAAAAATGACCACAGAACCAGTTCATTTAAAATTAGCCTTAAGTATCTGAGCAGAAACCATTTATATCCTCAAGAAGGTGCTTTTCCCAGCAATACTGCCCCAGCGTTGGGCTTCCCTATACTCCAATTCTTTTCCATGTGAATTCTTTGAGGAGCTATCAGAAACACAGCTTTTACACAGCCAGCCTGCTCACTGACTCAGACACAAAGTCTTGGTCCTAGACCTTGGAAGTGGACAGACAAAGCATCTGGAGTCTCCAGATATTAAGTCCTAGGCTACAGTTTGCCATTTTTCACATCTACTCTTTATGAAACAGTATATAAGAAATTAAGACAAAGAAAAAGGAGCAGAGATGGAAGCCGTGGCAGGAAGAAAAGTGTTTTCTAAGGAAAATGGAAACTTCTTCAGAACCCAGATTTCTAGCTAAAAATCAGAATTATCCCATTGTAGGACAAAGATTCTTTTTTTTTTTTTGAGACAGGGTTTCACTTTGTAGTTCAGGCTGGCCCTGGCCTCACTGTGTAGCCCAGGCAAATCTTAAACTCACAGCAATCTTCCTGTCTCTGCTTCCTGAGTGCTGGGATTACAAGCACGAGCCACCATGCCCAGCACTGTAGTATGTGGCACTGATTGCTGGTGAGTGTGACCCACCAGACCCAGTACTGTTGTATGTGACTACTGGGGACCAAACTAGGGACCATGTGCTTGCAAAGCAGGCACTGGAACCACTGAGCTAAATCCCTGGCCCAAAGATTCTTTTCTTAGGCCTCAGAAAAGCTTTCTAGGCAAGGAGGCGAGCTGAGAGGTACAACAGAATAGTTGATCTCTGGGTTTAGCCAGTTAGAAACAGTAGTATCCTAGTGCTATAAAAAGGAATATGGGGTAATCTGGGACCAAGAAACAATCCTAGATTAAACAAGGCTTGGCAAAGTATAAAAATTTATAAAGAAGCCCAGAGGTTTCTACTCAAGTGAAGCATGTGAGAAAAGAGACTTCTCTATTCCGTTTGTCCCCAATCTTAGGACTCAGGCCTAGAAAAACAAGGTATAATGCCACTTCCAAAATACAGACTCAGTAAGACAAAGCTCTCAGTGACTTACAAATGGAACTTCTCCTCCCAAATAGGATTTAAGTTTCCAAAAATCGTCTTGGTGCGCTTCTTGGTTTTGCCAACTTGCACAGTCACATACGGGTCACTGGATCCTGTTTTGTCCTTGGCTTGGAGGCCCTGGGCACACACCACTGCAAACCAAGCACATACCGAAGGCTTCAGAGTTAAGTCAGAAACCCTCCATAACTACTCATCAACTCTTCACCTTAGAGCAGCCTCCCAGTGCTCTTTGTACAACAACCCTAATCTCACATCTCCATATCTATCCTGAGTACTGGGCCACCAGCTTTTTCCTAGAAGACCAGCACAGGAATCTCATTTCCCACCCTAATCTCTAACTGACTTCTTAGCCCCTTTGATACACGCTTCAGCTCTACCTAGTGATTGGTAAACCACTGACTATTCCCTGGTCTCCTGCTTGCCCCTTCACATACCCTAGCTCTTACTGCTAAGAAAGCCTCTGGTGTCAGACTGTTTCCAGATCCCTGCATTATGGTTTGCATTATTTATAAGTATCAGTCTTGCCTCTCCCAGCACAAGGGTTGAGGCAAGAAGAAGTAAGGAACAGTGCCCCCTCTTTCCCCTCAATTCAGTCCCTATCACTTGCCCCCCATGCTCTTTCCCATATCCCCAGCCTCTATGTCCCCAACTTTCCACACACTCACCTGTGATGGTGATCTTGGCTGACCACTTAGAGGTGCCATCTAGGACACTCTGCTTCACTGTTTTCATCTGCTGCACATGGGCAACTTTGCTCACTGTGAAGACATCCCTAATAACTTCAAAGATCTCTGGTTTATTTCGCTCTCGGATTTTCATGCGATCCTTCATAGCCATGATAATATTCTGTGTCCGGTCCTCAGCTCCATGTTTACAGCTCTTTTCTGCAGCTCCTGAAGTGTGGGTAGAGACAGAAAGCAGGGTTAACTTATAAACCACCCATCAAATCAAGATCAAGTTCAGGACTAGGCCCTGGGAGCAGCTGTGGAACAATGGAAGAGTAAGGAAATGAGGGTATGTCTAGGAAAGTCAGTCATGGTGGGCCTGCTGATCCGGCAGTGCTTCAACTCAAAGGTTCAAATATCTCCAATGAGTGTCTTAGTTATCAGGGAGGGGTTGTGGGTAAACACGGCAACAATCTCATCCATAATTGCCAAGTGTCGTCCAGATCCTAGATTTCATGATGGCTGCTCTATGACTCTCAGCAAAAAGGGGTTCAAACCAGGCTCCACCACTCCTTGCTTGACAAATTGGACATTTTTATGAGGAGATAAGGGTGTTTATCTTTTTTTATTCTTTTCTTTTAGCAAAACATTTATTGATGCATTTTAGGTATATATAATGATAACACTCATCATAGGGAGTTTGCACCTGTACATGGTACATCCTGCCCCTTTTTTCTCCATTTCCCACATTCTCTCACGATCTTTCTCCTCCTTGTGTACAAAAGCTTTGTTTCCATTTTTTCCTTCTATTTTCACTTTATTTTCATATTCATCCCTTCCCTTCCTTCCTTCCTCCTTTTTTCTGTTCTCCTTCCCACGTCAACATTTTCTTCACATTTCCCACTAGCTCTGTACATTTTAGGATTGGCCTCCTCTTTTGGGGTTATAGTAAACAGTATTTTAGACAGCATAACTAAAACATAGGCCAGAGCCAAGCAGTTAGCAGGTACAGTGGTGCCTCAGTTCATGAACTTAATTTTCCATGTCTCTGCTTGCAAACCAAATTGGATGAGCACCAAATCAAATTCAATGGTTAGATTTAAGGTTGACTTTACAGAGAAATTTGGCTCAGTTCTCATCTACTTCAGCTTGTGAGCAGAATCATAGAAAGAATTATTTGTGAAACCAGGTACCATTGTACTCAATAAATGGTCACTATCATTGTACCCTTCTCCTACTACAATCCTTAAAGGTATTGTTGTTATGACTTGGGTCCAAGTAACACCTCAGAGACCTAGAGAGACAGGGGAACACTTTTCTATATCCTCAACTCCTTTGAGTACTAGTCCAGCTAGAAGGGAGCAGGTGATAGGAAACCTGAGCATATCACACTCCCTGCCAGAAGCTCAGTGCTTTCCGAGTCCCATGCTCTCTACTCCAGCAAGTGGAGCCACGTACATAGACAAGTCTAGGATGTCTGGCACACTCTCCTCCTGGAGTCTTTGCTCCTTCAACTTGTATTCCTGGCATTGCTGTCTAATTGCAATTCCTGGCATTGCTCCATCTATTTTCAAGCTAAAGAAAACATGCTGCCTTCCTTAGCTCTGGTGTCCAGACCTCAAAACCTCCTTTGTGAGGCCCAGAACCTCACAGAACTCTGTCTCTCTCATCATTAGTTCAGTCCCTGATTAAACACGCTCTAGTCACCTGGGCAATAAGCCATTATAGTGGACATGCTACCCAAGCCCAGTCTCTGGGATCATGTAAACACTGAAGGAGATTCTTGCTTTACCAGAAGGTTATAGAAAGCTCAAAGAACTTTTCCTAAAGGGGCTTAAGAAGCTATTAAAAGACCTGCTATTTAAAAGGCAAGATTCCTTGATTCAGTACTCTGCCTTCTCCGAAAAGGGGCTTCAGAATCAGGTAGACTGAGGAATGAGGGTTCAGTGTCCTCACTCTTCACTGCAGATTATTCAGGAGAGACCCAGCTGCCCCCACCCCCGGCCCTCAGCCCACACAGCCACTCACGCTGCAGGCAGTCGGCATTGAGCAGGTCCTGGCACTTCTCATGGCACTTGACTCCACACTCACTGCAGCGCATACCCTGCCGGGCAATGCCCCACAGCAAGCCTTCACACTCGTAGCAGTAGGTTGGGGTAGTAGCTGTCCAGACTTCAAAGTTGTGGGGTGTGGTACATGAGATGGGGTAGATTAAGGCCTGGAGGGTTTTCTTATATACATGGGATTTCTGAAAGACACATAACCCATCACCCACCAATAACTTTAGGACTGAGAGACATTGCACAGTAGAGATCTTACGGGGAAGTCAGGGTTTTGTTTCTTCCTTGTCAGGGGAGAAGAAAGTATAACCTGGCCCATCCAGCTAGTGAAAAGAAGCCCCCATTACAGTGTGCCCTGCATTGTCCAACACAGGTCTGACCTAAGATTGGTTCTGAGACTTGTTTCAGACTTCACACTCTTTATGGAACCAGAGGCTATACAGGGTCCAGTGGCTACTTCCTTCAACATGAGGCTCCAGACTGGACTTTTGTCTCTCTTTGTGTAGAAAACTGACCTCTGGTGCTACATATTTTTATTAGTGATATGTGCCCATTGCTCTCAGTTCCCAGTTGGCATGGCTATAAAGATGACCACAGTCATAAGCCAGGTACTCAGGAAAGCCCGTGGGTCACTTACCAGCTCTTCATCCTTGAGAGAAGTACGTGTAGCCATTGCAGAAGTGATGCCTGCCTTCCGGGACTGAACCAGAGACTATAAGAGAAGACTTGTTGTCAGTGCTGGCCACCACCAAGGACTGGCAAAATCATCAGAAGAAACATTAGTGACCAAAGTCACTTGGCTAGGGTTTATTCCTTTTTAATTATTACTTACAAGAACTACCCCTAGATAAAAAGTTACAAGTATCACAGTTTGAGATGCAAAAACTAGAGGTATTCCCTTCAGGGTCTCTACCATCCACAGGGCATCTCTTTCCCTCACCACTCTTAAGGGTCCTACCACACAGGAACTCCTTCTTTATAAAAAGGGAAAGGAAAAGGAAAGCTTAGAATTACAGCAGGAAACAAGTCATGAGAATAAGAGAGACACACAATTCTTTTAGAGTTACACTGAAGAACCATCACTGGGAACAATGCTTCCATGCTAATTGCTATTCCCTGGTCCCTCCCCAGGCCCAATCCCTGGAAAGCTACAGAGGCCCCAGCCCATATGAGCAGGACACTTGGCAAGTGCAAAGCACAAGGTAATCTCAGCGAAATCAAGCAGGCAGGGAGTTAAATCTAGGAGCTGGGACTGACCTGCTAGCTAGGCTTTTGTGACCCCATGTATCTGTCAAGTCTAAGCTAATTTAGGGGCAGCCTTTGGATGGACTGAAGCTGTAAAATCAACCTATGCAGGAGAATCAGCTGGGAAGGGCCCAAGAGATTTGGGATATGGACTCTTAGGGGATGGGGAGGGGCCCTGGAGACACTCACCATAGCCTGTGTAGAGGACAGCAGAGAAAGGAACAATATAACGTTAAAGCCCTGGAAGGGCATGAAAATTTTCAGAGGCAACAGAGAGGTTTTTCTCCATGATACAAAGTTTAGGGAACATGTTTAAACCCTTCTTCCTCTCTCCACTAAAAACTCTCTTCAACCAGACAGCTGTCCAGGACCCAGAGCTGTAAGCTCCTATTCTGAGGTCTGAGGGTTATGCCACACAGTGAAAGAGAGGGAAGGTAAAGAGAAAAGAGAAAACCAGAGAACTAGAAAATTACTGGTGGAAAAGGAGGGAAGAAAGGACAAAGAAAAAAGAAAAGAAAGGGAATGAAGAAGAAAAAGGTGGGTAGGTGATCATAAAGAAAGGAGGATGGTGATAGATGACATCAGAATTTATCCTTCAGCCAGTTAGATGATGAGCTGCTGGAAGAAGAGGAGCACTGCAAAGGAGGAAAATGAGCGTGGAGGATGTGACTCAGTGGTATAGTGCTTGTCTAACATGTCCAAGGCCCTGGGTTTGATCCCAGCCCCATTAAAAGAAAAAAAAAAATAGTAAGAAAAAGAAAGATGACACACAAATGATAGGAAAGAAAGAAATGAAGAGAAAATAGTAGATAATTCTACTCAGCCAGCAAAAGGGGGAGAGATTAGTAGAAGAAAGAGAGAGATGAGCGGGAAGGATTAGGCAAGAAAAACAGAACAGAATAGGGAGGTAAAAGAAACAGGAACTGAAAATGGTACTAAGAAAAAGAATTCAGATCTTGTTAAACTCTTGTACCTTAAATCTTGCTTTAGAGCTCTGGGACTCTGGAAGAGCCTAGGTTGCATTCTATCCCCACAACCCATAGGCTCTAGGAAATTCCTTTAGCTGATCCTACTTCACAAAGTATGGCTAGACTGGGATCTGGAGGTACTGAGATCAGTTTTAACTCCTAAGTTTGTTGTAGCTCAATTCCACAAATGTTTTGTCATTGCTGCTCTTAGAAGGACATTTTTACTTGATCTCCAGGAAGGGATCAAGTTCCAGCTGTTTGTTATGGACCAACTCCCACAATCCGAGTCAAGGGTTAGAGGTAGGTTCCATTCCAAATCATCACAGAAGACTGTAATACCTAAGCAAGGCACAGAGACCTAACTTTGAGGGAGCAAACTATAAATTTTTCTGGTAGGAGAATGACCTACTATGGAACCCTGGGCTCTGACTATAGAGATAGAAAAAGGTCCCACTGAAACCATCAGTAAGACTTTAAGTAACCGATCATCAGAACAATATGAGCCAGTAAATGGACCACTTCCAGGTTTTTTTTTTTTTGGAGACAGAGTCTTGCTCTAAAGTTCAGGCTAATCCTGAACTCAGCCTTGACTCAGCAATCCTCCTGCCTCTGCCTCCCAAATGCTGGGATTACAGGCATCAGCCACCACGCCAAGCATGGTGGTATGTGGTACTGATTACTGGTGGGTGTGAGTCACCACGCCTGGCATCGTTGTATGTGGTTACCAGGGATCAAACCAGGTCCCTTGCGCTTGCAAGGCAGGCGTTGAAACTACTGAACTAAATCCCCGGCACCCAACTTAACAGCTTTCTAAGGTCCAGCTGGAGATACCCCAGGCTACAGCCTACTTACACCACAGACTTTACTCACCAGATCACTGACAAGTGGCAATGGCTTCTTTCTGCGTAGATCTGGCATGCTGTCAATGCCATAGAGCCCTCCAGCCGGCCTGAGAAGAGAAGAAAATATGTTAGGACCTTAGGTCCTACCCTGAGTTACTGGCAGTCTCAGTGTTCTATTTTTCTTTCTCTCCTTCTCCCCAGAGAAAGATTAACCTCTACTATGTGCCTTTGAGAAGTTAAGAAAGATGTACAAGAAAAGCTATAGGATGAGTAATGGAATCTACTCTCAGATACCACTGTCTTTTAGTGTCTTCTGTGGTTTTAAACAACATCTATGAGCTCTTTTATCCTACCAGCACAGTTCAAGGGACTTCTGTTATGCTGTGCTGCCTAAAACAAGGCTGGAATTGGTGGTCAACAGGACTCCTGTCTACGTACAGGTCAGAGACACTGCCTCCCAAAGATAGACCTGCCTGAGCTGGGCCAAAACAGAGCCCACTGGAATGACTGTACTGGAAGAGCCTACAGCCTACATGATCAAGACCAGCAGACAATGCCATATAGGAGTCATTCTCTACTCAGGAACAAATGAGTCACCAGTTCTGTCTATCCAAACCTCTTGAAGAAAAGGGTCTTCAAGGGGAGAGAAGCCTTGCTAGTCAATTGGAGGCAGAAGAGGTGTAACAGAATGGCTACTGGGAAAGACAATCTGGAAAAGGAAAATAGCAAAAGGACTTTAAGAGTCTGGTCTAGCCTTGCAGACACATCAATAGAGACTAGAAAAAAATTATAGCAAAAAGCAACTGGAGATTAATTTTGTTGTTTCTTGGGTATTCTTCCATGATGGTATGCAATTTTAAAAAATCAGAGGGTTTCTTCCCAAAGAACATACATATTACCTACATTTTAGCTCCACTTTTACTAAATCCCTTCACATCTTCTGCCAACATTCTTTCCTCAATCTGCATCTTGGTGTCACCTCTATAAAGTGAGGTGGATATGCGGAAATCTCTCTGGTCTTCTGGATGCCAAAACTCCGAGCTTTAATGAAAAGAACTCACACACTTCGTTTTAATGCAAGAAACAAGGTGGGAAAAGCTGAGGGAGCTGTGTTTTATACCACAGCTGATCTGAAGAGAAGTCCCAGAAGAATAAGTAGGTGCTCCAGCAACACAGGCAAAGAATAGAGCCATAAAATAGGTCAAGGCTGGGAGCTACACACCTGTCTTTCCCCCGTCCCACCCCCTTTGGTACCAGGGATTGAACTTAGGACCTTGTACATGTGAGGCAGGCACAGCA
>PVIR01039471.1:0-13914 GCA_004026965.1 Petromus typicus
GATCTCTACTCTGAAAAGTACAGCACCCTGAAAAAAAGACAGCAAAGAGCATATCAGAAAATGGAAAGAACTCACTTGTTCTTGGAACAACCAATATAGTGAAAATGGCCGTATTTCCAAAATGGCTAAATAGATTTAATGCAATCCCAACAAAAATTCCAACATATTTTAGAGAACTAAAGAAAACAATCCCGAACTTCATTAGTGACCAGGCAAGTCCTAGAATGGCAAAAGCCATTCTAGGAAACAAAGACAAGACAGGGCTACCACAATCTCTGACTTGAAATTATGCTACAAAGCTACTGTGATAAAAATAGCATGGTACTGGCAAAGAAACAGAACCAAGGCTCAGTGGAACAGATTAGAAGGTATAAAATCAACTCCAGACATATTTAACCACCTCATCTTCTACAAAAGAGCCAAACCCCCTCACTGGAGGAGAGATAGGCTCTTTCTTTTTTTTTTTTTTTTTGAGACAGGGTCTCACTTTGTAGTTCAGGCTGGCCCTGAGCTCACTACATAGCCCAGGCTAGCTTCAAACTCACAGTAATCCTCCTGCCTCTGCCTGCTGAGTGCTAGGATTATAGGCATGAGCCACCATGTCCAGATTTATGGTATGTGGTACTAATTGCTGGTGGGTTTGAGTCATCACACCCGGCATTGTTGTATGTGGTTACTGGAGATCAAATTCAGGACCTTGAGCTTGTAAGGCAGGTGCTGGAATCATTGAACTAAATCCCCAGCCCTGAAAGATACCCTTTTTAATAAATGGTACTGGTTTCAACATGCCAAAGATTAAAGCTAGACCAGTGTCTCTCACCATGCACTTGATCCAAATAAAAATGGATCAAAGATCTCAATATTAAAACAGAAACACTAAACCTGCTAAAAGATAGATTAGGTAGAACTATTGGAGACATTGGCATAGGGAAAGACTTTATGAACAAAATCTCTGTTGCATATGAACTAGCAGAATCAAAAACTGGGATCTCACCTTATTAAAAAGCTTCTACACAGTACAAGAAACCACCAACAGAGTGAAGAGACAACCCACAGAGAGGGAAAAAAATTTACCAGCTGTTCCTAAGACAAAGGTCTATTATCTAGAATATATAAAGAACTTTAAAAATTCAGACCCTTCATATTTAAAGACCCAATCTAAAAATGGATATCTGAAATGAATAGACTTTTCTCAGAAAAAGAAGTAGAAACAATGAAGAAACATATGAAAAAAGTGTTCACTGGTCATTGGAGAGATGCCGATGAAAACAACACTGAGATTTCACCTCACTCCAGAAAGAATGGCTAATATCAAGAAATAACCAATAACAAATGCTGGTGGAGCTGTGAGGAAAAAGGAACCCCTTTCTACTGTTGGAGAAAGTCTAGACTGCTCCACTATAGAAATCAATGTAGAGATTCCTCAGAGAGTTAGGGTTAGAAGTCTCATCTAACCCAGCTATTCTCCTTCTTGGTATCTTCCCAAAAGAATTGAAAGCATCACACTACAGTGATGTATGCACACCCATGTTTATAGCAGCATAGTTTGTAATGTCTAAATCTTGAAAACAGCTCAAATGTCCACCAATTGATGATGGGATAAAGAAGACAGGGTTTTTCTATAAAATAGAGTACTACTCAGTCATAAAGAATGATAAACTGGGGGCCGGGGATATAGCTCAGTGGTTCTGGCGCCTGTCTTGCAAGTGCAAGGACCCGGGTTTGATCCCCGGTAACCACATAACAATACTGGGCGTGGAGACTCATGCCAGCAGCAACCAGTACCACATACCACAGTGCCGGGCGTGGTGGCTCATGCCTCTCATCCCAGCACTCGGGAGGCACAGGCAGGAGGATTGCTGTGATGTGAGTTGGAGGCTGAGCTCAGGACCATCCTGAACCACAAAGCGAGACCCTGTCTCAAAAAACCTTAAAAAAAAAAAAAGAATGATGTACTAGAAATATAGTTAAATGCATGGACTTTGAAGCCATACACTTAAGTGAAATAAATAGGACACACGTGTGTAAATACCAAATAGTTTCTCTAGTGTGAGGAAGTGAAAGTGTAAGTGAGAACAAAAATGTATAATAGATAATATAAAACAGGAAAAAAGGACCAGTGGAGAAGGAGAAGTGGGGAGGGTGGAGGAGAAAAAGAAAAAATGGAAACAAAATTTTTGTAAATAGGAGTGGAGGTGTGGAAAGGAGGGCAAGATAATAGGAAAAAAATAAGAACCAAGATGTATCATGTGCAGGTACAAATCTCTAATATTGATGTGATCATAATGTATACCTAAAATGTTCCAGTAAACTTACTAGGAAAAAAAATCATTTGACAATCTTTTATCTATAAAACTAACAGCTTGCACAAGGTCATAGAGGGCTTACCAGAGCTTCCAGCTCATCAGTGTGGTGACCTCGGGCTTCCCTAGATAAGTCAGAAAGGGAAGGGAACCTGGGAGGACAATGAACACGGCTGAGAAAAGGGCCAGTGAGACAGGAAGCAGCATGAGAGGTGTGAAGAGCACACGGAGAAGCACAGGTGAGCAGGCGGGCCTCAGGGGACAGGGCTGCGAGCACAGGGTAGACATGAGCTGTGCGTGAGCAGGTGTGGCGCACACCTGGAATTATAGCACTCTACAAAAGCAAGAGGATCACAAGTTCAAGCCCAGCCTGGACCTTTTAGAAAGACTCTCAAAATTAAGGAAATGAAAGAAGAGCTGGGAGTGTGGTTCAGTGCAAATCCTTTGGGTTCAATCCCCCGATGCAAAAAAAAAAAAGGATTTATGGATGTTACAGAATGTGACATTCGTCCTCTGGAGCTCTGCAGATGAAGATCACCGAACAACTTTAAGCAGGGAGTAAGTTTCTGCTTTGGGAAGATGGCGGGGAGGCTCAGTGAAGATGAAGTGAAAGAATGCAAAACTCAGACAGGAAGAAAAGGCAAGGAGTGTAATGCGGATCCATTGGCAAAGGGGCAACGGGTGAGTCTGCAGAGGGGAAAGCATGAGAGGGGACCTCTCAGAGCTGGTGACCAGCAGTGCCGGGGGAGGTAAGAGGGAGTCCAGGATGGTGGCCTCAGCTGGCATGAGGTGTTCATATCCCCCAAGAAAGACTTGGAGGTAGTCTGGTGAAGGACTTTGGGGTCAGAGACGCTTTGGATGTCTAAAAGCCAGATGTGCAGGCCTGAGGCTCAGCACGGGGCCAGGCTGTAGAGAAGCAGCTGTAGCCTCAGGTCCGGATGAGGTCAATCCAGTGAGAGTTCACTACATGGGAAGCAGAGGCAGATGTCATCTCCTTGGGGAATACCCACATGGAAGGGGCAAGCACGTTAAATAAAAATCACAGGAAACCGCTGTTTTGAACTACGCTTTGGCACTAAGCCCCAACAGACCAGGCCAAAAACCAAAATAGAGTCATTCAGGCAAAAGTTGCATGTCAGTAACTAGCACATTAAAGTGACCTTCCTTAAAAAAAAAAAGGATTAGAGTTCACAGCCACATTTCGCAGACAAGCCAGTCGTATTCAACATGATAATGAAGTTCCCTCTGCCTTAATCCTTACAAGAAAAGGTAACTTGAAGCAACCTAATGTTAACCAACTAGTTGTTTTTCTATTCTGCCTTCCTGTCCCTGATTTTTTTATTTCTACTTTCTTGAGCCTTTTTTTTTTTTTCTGTCTATAAAACCAACTTCCTCTGTTTGGCTCATTGGAATATTGACACTATATTATGGACTTAGATGTTGTTTGGTTTGAGAATCAGCAGTAAAGCCAAATGAATTCATTAAATTGGCATAAGATCCTAGGTTTGGTCCCCAGTATTGAAGGAAGGATTGAGGGAAAAAGGGAGGAAGGAAGGAAGGAAGGAAGGAAAAAAAGAAGGAAGGAAAGAAGGAAGGAAGATCATTACATTGTTGTAATTTTTTTCTCTTGACAAAAAAGGGAATACCAATCAGCATTGGTCAGAGAGGCAAAATATCAGTTTGTAATTATAAAGGCTGACAAGCCTAAAACTATTTGATTAATTAGTAATGAATTCTTTGTAAACTCTGAATCATTTAATCCTCACAATATCACTGTAAGTACCCTTATTCTCCTCCTGTTACAGATGGGGAAACTGAGGCACAAGGCCATTAATAGCTTCAGCACAGGAATCCTGAGTCAGTAGTCCCTGTGTTGCTGCAGCATCTCACACCCTCAGCTAGCTTGGAAGTCTCTGGTGAGCTTAAATACATGCTCTCACACACTCCTGGCCATGCAGAATTCAGACTGCAGTGGGCTGTACAGTGCATTAAAGCAGAAAATGTGGATCCAAAAATTTATTTTTTGAAAAATTTTCAAGGCGTTCTACAGTGTGAGAAGAAAGAGGACAAGGCAAGAGACCCAGGGAGTTCTGAGCAGCCTCAAGGTGAAAGACCTTGAAACATAGTCAAAGGACAAATTTAAAAAATGAAATTGGGGGTGTGTCTCAGTGGCTAAGTGCCTGCTCAGTACGTGCAGGCCCAATACCCTGGGTTCTGTGCCCTGAACTGCAAAAAAAAAAAAAAAAAGGAAGAAAAACAGAGGAAAAAGTCCAGTAGCAAATGGGGTCAGTGTTAGGGTAAAAAAATCCTAGAAAAAAAAATCCATAAATATATGCACACATATACACATATATACCTCAGGGGAAAGGTTCAAAAATCAATCAATCAATAAAAGTCTTTGATTTAAATCATTCTTGCCTCCAAGGATCAGAAGTATTTCTGAACTCTTACAATCACATTCAAAGTTTCATAAATCCCCTTAGCACATGGTTCAGCCCTCTCTGAAGCCATGTATCTTTCTTTGCCTTACACCAGAATTATTTGTAACCTTGTCAATAGTGGCGCTAAATCATACATTCTTTGAGGAAACTGCACTATAACTCAACTACGGGTCTCACTGAGGACCCACCCTAAAGGAGGCCTGGTCTTGCCTGGCGTGTGCACTAAACTGAAGTACCGAGACACAGGATGCCTCTCAGTGCTTTTTCTGGATTTTAAAATTTCAGCAGGATTTGTTTTAGCCCCAGGAAATTCAACATCTTGAATTATTATTATTTAATAATTTGTGCTAATCATATAGTGAACGTCATGACCTTTTCATCCGTTTTACGTTTTCTTTTTGATAAAGAAGTCACATTACATTGCCACAGGAGTAAAATATACATTAAAACTACCAAGTCTTGGGGGCTGAGGATTTAGATCAGTGGTTCCAGCGCCTGTCTTACAAGCACAAGGACCTGGGTTCAGTCCCCGGTAACCACATAACATACTGGGTGTGGAGACTCACCCCAGCAGCAACCAGTACCACATACCACAGTGCCGGGCGCGGTGGCTCACGCCTGTAATCCCAGCACTCGGGAGGCTGAGGCAGGAGGATTGCTGTGATGTGAGTTGGAGGCTGAGCTCAGGGCCAGCCTGAATCACAAAGTGAGACCCTATCTCAAAAAAAAAAAAAACCCAAAAAACAACAACAAAAAAAACTACCAAGTCAACAATACAAGGAGTGAATGTGTATTTAACATAAGAAGGCTCTCAGTTTCCTGGTTGGGGGGTGGAATATGGAGGTAGAGTTGTTTATCATCTTGTACAGTTCTTAAATTTGCAACTAAATGATCTCAGATTAGGAGCAACCCCTAATCCTCGCTGAAGAAAACAAGCCCGTCGGGGGAGGAGATGGCATTTCATCCGGGTCCTCTTTACACCTGGCTGGAGCACAAACCATTCCCAGTCACAGAACGAGCTCGGCTTCGTGATGGTCCCCGGGCTGCCGCTGGTGAAAGGACTCTGGTGATGAGGGCTTTCAGGGAGGGGAGAGCCAGAGACAGAGAGGAGGGTGAAGGATGAATCTGAGACAAAACTTGTGCCTTTTAAAACCACACCTGCCATTTCCAGTGGGGTATTGTAAGGTAACTACATAATCGCTCGTCCATCTTGGCTAATGAGACCCTCCTGGTGCCAAAGGGCGCACGTGCCCTAAGGAATGTTGTCCTGGGCGCAGGCGTAGTGATTTCTTCCTCTGAACCTTTTAGTGAAGAGTAGAGGAGAAATTCCTTGGACCTGAGCTCGGCGGCGGAAGATGTGAGAAGAGAGTACAGAGCCGCCAACAGCACTGACTTTCACATTTAAAAAAATAACCCCTGGCCAAAGTCATTATCTTCGTCATCATCATGTAATTATAATTATGTATTATTATTCATGGCGTGATAACCAGACTACCTACCTTCCTACTACTGTACAAATGCCTCTAGGACTTATTAACGGGTCATAACTATGTCAGGATGTAATACTGCCTCAGGTAGCTGAGGCTTACAGTATTAATTATGATATTTCACATACTGATCCAAGTTCTGTACTTCCAAGTAGATTTCTCCTTCCAACAATCCTTGGAGGTAGGTCTGTTATTAGCTCCATCTTACAGATGAGCAAAGGAAGGCAGCAATAGGTCAGATAACTTACTTAGGACCACCTGGCTAGTGAGCAGTGAGCAGGCCGGCAGCCTGAGTGAACCTCCATAGTGTGTCCCCCGCGCTTCTGCACTGTCCCTTGTAAAACTGTGTTTCTAACTTCATGCTTAACTGTTCAGAACCACAGTGTAGGAGTTATTTTTAAAACTATCCCTGTATCCTCCAGTGTTTTACACCAGATGAAAGTTCAGAATTGGCCTGTTACAAACCAACTATTGAAAGATAGTTGAGATGTGTCATGTATGTGCACCACCTCCCCGTGATGAACGTAGTTGTTATATCCTGCAGACATGGGCTAACAGAAAAGTGTTTAAATGTGTATAGTAAATGGAACAGTATGAACTACGGTGGGATATTGGATGGCTTTAAACGTAACTGTGACTATTAAGGTATGATAACAGCACTGCATAGTATGAATAGAAAGTCCTTTGGATTTAGAGGTATATTCTGTGAGCATGATGAATATCAGAGCTTGGAAAGTCACCGCCAGTTTTTCTGTTGCGCGGTGGAAGAGCCAGAAGGAGGAGGGGTGGAGTGGATGGAAACACGGACCAAGCGAGATGGGTCAAGCGGTTGTTGAAGCGAGGCAGCAGACACGGGGGTCCGTCGTGCTGCTGCAGATGTTTAACTTTTTCCACAGTAAACAACATTGTTGAGCTTAGTGAAACAGAGAAAACTGTGGGAATGGCCCGACCATAGGCAGCATGCTCACGCCCCAGGGCTCCCGTCAGCAAGCGCAAACCTGGCCCAACTGCCCCAGTGTGCTCTGGGCCCCGAGTCTTCCTGTCTGAAAATGAGAGGTTTGCCCCTAATAATCTCTGAGGTCCCATCCAGCTCTAAAGTTTTGTTTCTTTGATGTGGGAAAAGCAGGGGGAAAAATATCCAGTAGTTCCACCGTAGCAATTTCTGGCCCAGAGAGTGTCTTGAGTCTCCAATTTGCCCTGTATTTGTGGCTTCATTCCTCTTCCCTCACCGTTGTGCACTTATTGAGCTTCTTTGAACCTCAGTTTCCTCAGCTATAAAATACGGTGAGAACAGGTTCCTACCCATGGGCAGTGCAGGGTTGACAGGTGTAAGTGCTGAAAGGGGTGGTGGGCACAGTCAGCAGCATAATGGAGGGTTTCTCTGTTACTACCCACATACGGGAGCTTTTAGAACTAATTGTGGCTCAGCAAGGCTGCATGATTTAGCCAAAGTCTATCTGTTTTAATAAACAGCAGAGCAGACATTTATTTAAGTGTAAGTTTCTGACCATAAATCCAATGTTGCTCCCATTCAAATTACCCTCCAAGGGCATTATTATGAAAAAGAGCAAATGATGAAAGATTGTGCTAGACAACAATCTAGGAGAATCAGGTAGTAGCCCAAGACTCCAGCAGTCATCAGAAAATAACTTAACGTTTGTTGTTAACACAAAAACTTAGTCTGAGTCGCCTCTGGGTCTTGGAGCCAGCCTGCCTCTCTCCCAGACAGCCTGGAGCCCAGCATAGAGTGCTGGGTCGCAGGAAGGTAAATTACACCAGCCAGCAAGAGTCAGCACCGCCCAGAGAAGGGGACAGGGCTGTTCTTTTGTTTGCACACCGAAAACTCACTTTGCAGCCATGCACACTGGGTCCCTTAAATGAACCAGGTCTTCCAAGCATGCTGACCTTGGGTGACCAGGAATTATTTTTCAAAACAGCTTATAATGAGTAATTTTTCCAGCAGTTCTACTACCGTCAGCATCTCCTCATCTTTGTAGCCTTAATCTGTCTTCTCAAGATTTTTATTATACTTTTTAGAGACGTTATGTGTCAGAGAAGTGAGATTCATCTCCATGATGTTAAAAACGTGTTGTTAAAGGCAAAGGAGAGGTCACAGAATAATTTGTGTAGGATGTTCAAGTTAGATTAAACATTAGGCTCAATACTGAAACATAGAGCTGTGGATTGTCTATTTTTTTTTTTTTCTGTGTGGCTCTACCTAATATATGAATACATCATTCAAAGGGTAGATGCCTAATTGTTAGTTGTTCATCTTTGGCTAAAAAGGTAAAATTGAGACTTGGAGAAGGTGGGTAGGAAAGTTCACTTCTCTTTGTATCTTGACTGTTTGAACTTCTATTTAAATACATTCAGGTGTTACTTTTCTGTTTGTTTTTTTGAGACAGGGTCTCACTTTGCAGTACAGGCTGGTTTTGAACTCAGCCTCGAAGTCAGCAGTCTTCCTGCCTCTGCCTCCCAAGTACTGGGATTACAGGTATGAGCCACCATGTCTGGCACTATGGTTAGTGGTACTGATTGCTGGTGGGCATGAGTCTCCATGCCTGGCACTGTTGCATGTAGTTATAAAGGGACCAAATCCGGGACCTTGAAATTGCAAGGCAGGCTCCGAAATCACTGAGCTAAATTCCTGGTCCTCAGCTATTACTTTTATGGTTTAAAAATAAAATAATTTTCTGTTTGCCAAATTTAGGTACATCAAATATTTTCTAGGATGAATATAGGAAATAATAAATATTTATAGAAGTTAAATGTTTTTATCCTCAGATGCTCTTGCATTTTGCATATGCTAGGACTACATATTGCACATGGCACAAGCCCTGGGTTCCCACTTAACTAAAATCTGTGTTTTTCCTCAATGTAACTATTTAGAAAACGAAAGTAAGGATTACTCTTCACTTTTTTTTTTTTTTAGGTAGTTCCATTGGAGTATTTCTTCTTTATTAACATGTTAATTGTACACTTTAATGAGATTCACTGTAGCATTTCCATACATGTCCACAGCATGCATTAACTGCATATATGCAGCCTTCTTCCACCTTCCCCACTTCTGCAAACCTGCACCCTTCCTGGTCTCTAGCAACCACTATTCTACATTCAGCTCAATTTTCTTTTAGCTTCCACATTCAGGAGAGAACATGCAACACTTGTTTGTTTGTTTAGTTTTTTGAGACAAAGTCTTGCTTTGTATTTCAGGCTGGTCCTGAACTCATCTTGAACTCAGCAGTCCTGCCTCTGCCTCCAAAGTGCTGGGGTTATAGGTGTGAGTCACCACGCCCAGCATTGTTGTCTGTGGTTACTAGGGATCAAACCCCAGCCCTCGTACTTGCAAGGCAGGTACCGGAACCACTGAACTAAATCCTTGGCCCAACACTTATCTTTTGATGCCAGCTTATTTCTTCTACCATAATGTCTTTTGGTTCCATCCATTTTGCTGCAAAAGATAGGATTTCATTCTCTTTATGGCTAATATTCATTTGTGTACATATATAATATACATATATATGTGTGTGTGTATATACACACACACACACACACACATATATATATACACACTATTTTCCCTTTATCTATTCATCCATTAACAGACACCTAGACTGATTCCTTAATTTAGCTATTGTAAATAGTGCTGCAATATTGCTAACGCCTCCAGAATGGGGGGGCGGGCTCAGGTGTGTTCCAGTTGTTCTGTGTGCCCTCTGATGCCCTCAGTGTCTGAGCACATCTCACAGTGTGTTGTGACCCTTCCTGGTCTTGTTTGTGTCTCCTTGCTTCCCTCTTCAACAACTGGAAAATGAAGAGCTTGTTGGTGTCTGGTGGCTCCGTAGCAGAGAACATCCGGTACAGTTGGGGCTCATCAACATCTGTTACATGGACATACATTAACATGCCTGGGGGAAGTGAAGGCTCTCTTTCCCAAATTGTCCATTTTCTCTTTTAAATCAATACATGCCATAGTTACTGCAATGATAGAATGGAGCTTTAAAGAAGTACATAAGAGGGCTGGGGATTTTGCTCAGTGGTTCTGGAACCTGCCTTACAAACACAAGGTCTGAGCTTCGGTCCCCATTAACCACATACAACAATGCTGGACGTGGAGACTCCTACACACCAGCAATCAGAACCACATTCTCCAATGCTGAGTGTGGTGGCTCACGCCTGTAATCCCAGCACGTGGGAGGCAGAGGCAGGAGGATTATTGTGAGTCCCCTGAGCTCAGAGTCAGCCTGAACTACAAAAAAGCGAGACCCTGTCTCAAAATCAAAAGAAGTATGTAAGAGTTCAAGGACACTATGCTAAGAACAAATCAGAAACTTCTTCATGTTTTTGTTCAAAGCCCACAGACACTTCAGCATGTATTAAATGTTAATAAGCAGCTATCTGGGTCAGTGGGTTAAGTAATAGCTGTGGTAGAAGGTGAGAGGTGAAGAATTACATCAAGTGATGCCTGGCTCACCAGAGCACAACCTGGATAACGGTGCTGTGGCCGAGCCTGTTAGCCTCTTCCCAGGGCTCGGGCCGCAGGCTTGTGCGCTGATCGCGCTCTCTGCTCTCCAGCCTCTGCAGGGCCTGGTGAAATTTGGTGCATATGAGGGCTTATCCAAGGGCTGCGTATTGGGTCACTTTCTTCTCCACAGTCAAATCAAATGACTCCATTTAGTGAACCTATTCAGGGGACGATTCGAGCTTATGGAGCAACCTTTCCTGCTCCGTGGCTTTGATCATTCTTCTGTACATTCTTATGAGGGGAAGAAATGGGACAAAGATTTTGTGAGCACAAGATTGCTATTAATTGACCAGGCACGGTGGTTCTCACGGAGCCTGATGCAAGAGGGTCGTAAGTTCCGGGTCAGCCTGAGCAACTTAGTCAGACAGTTTTAAAAAATAAAAGGAGGGCCGGGGCATGGTGGCTCACACCTGTAATCCTAGAACTCAGGAGGCAGAGGCAGGAGGATTGTGAGTTTGAGGCTGAGCTCAGGGCCAGCCTGAACT
The DNA here is from genome assembly GCA_004026965.1 of Petromus typicus. Lineage (NCBI taxonomy): Eukaryota > Metazoa > Chordata > Mammalia > Rodentia > Petromuridae > Petromus > Petromus typicus. The sequence continues at coordinate 11,242 of PVIR01039471.1, forward strand.
ACAAAAAAGCAAGATCCTGTCTCAAAAAAAAAAAAAAAAAGGGAGGGCCAGGGACTTAGTTCAGTGGTTCTAGCAGTACCACAAAGCTGGACACGGTGGCTCATGCCTGTAATCCTTGCACTCAAAAGGCAGAGGCAGGAGGACTGCTGTGAGTTCCAGGCTCAACTGGGCTACATAGTGAGCGCAGGGCCAGCCTGAACTATAAAACGATACCCTGTCTCAGAAAAAAAAAAAAGGTAAAAGGGTTGAGGATGTAGGTTAGTGCTCTCTGGGTTCAACCCCAACACTGAAAAAAAAAATAAAGTTGCTTCTCCTTAACAGCAGTACAAAATAATAGAATAATAACTAATCTTTTCTGAGCACTTATTATGTGCCAAGTATATTCTTTCTTTCTTTCTTTCTTTTTTTTGAGACAAGGTCTCACTGTGTAGTTCAGGCTGGCCCTGAGCTCACTATGAGCGTGGGTGAGCCTGGAACTCACAGCAATCCTCCTGCCTCTGCCTCCCGAGTGCTGGGATGACAGGTGTGAGCCACCATGCCCAGCATATTCTCAAGGTCATTGGTTGGGGATGAGGGATGACTGACAATGCCAGCGACACTTTTAGGAAGAGAGGGAATATGAGGAGTGATACTGACATTTAGTGGACGGAGTCCAGGAAGCAGATGAACACAAAACCCACAACAAAGAGTTATCCAGCTCTAAGTGTCACCTGCCCAAGTTGGCAAATCCTTAATTTTTTCCCCCAGTATGTGCTTGCAATCAAATTCAGGGTCTTGTGATGCTAGACAAGTGCTCTACCACTGGGCTGCCTCCCCCCTACCCCCCCTTTTAAGGATTTTCACTTTGAGACAAGATCTGGCTACACTGCCATGGTTGGCCTGAGACTTGCAAGCTTCCTACCCTACCTCTTGAGTAGCTAGGATTATAGGCATGTGCCACTACAGCCAGCTCATAAATCTTGTTTTTGATGAACTATCTCATTTAAAATTCAAAAGAACTCTTGCAGATTATTGTCTCCGTTTTGCAGATGAGGAAACCAAAGCATAAAAAGCTTAGGTTGTTTGTACCAGACTCATAGCTAGTAAGCAGGACAGTCCTCAGGACAGCCTTACCCTGAGCATGGTTTATGGAGCACAGGGAGTAGGCTTGGTGACCTTGGACTGAACTGTGTGTTTGTGTCCTGAGATCGCTTTTTAGGAACTTGGCGGGAGGTGGCTCCCACTGGGCCTCCTCTCCTCATTCAAAGTGAGAGTTCTACTGGGAGAAAAACATGAAAAATTTTGAATTAAAATTAAAAGTGTGAATTCTGTGAATACAATACTGGCTCTTTGCTATCTTTCTAACAACAGCATTCTTAGATTGTAATATTTTATTATATTGATTTATAATTAGAAATATTAATGTTTAATAAAAATATTCATTAAGGAACTTGTGAGTAGTTCTCTAAAATAATAAAAGTGCTAGTAAAATAATGAATTATTAAGTTCAGCCTTTTCCTGTCATTGAATTTTACTTCCTCCGGCATACTTGTGGCAGAGTGGCCCAAGTTATGTGAAATTCATGAAAGAGCCTTATATTCCTTATCACCTGTCATTTTCTATATTTATAGAAATCAGATGTTTAAATATGTCTCTGCCAGAGCAGGGCAATAATACCAGACCGAGCAATAAGACATCTCACATGGTCGTAATTGTGTTTTGTACAGAAGGGATCTCCTTCCCTTGCAAGTCTCCAAAGGACTGTCATTGGTTGGCTTTACTGAAAATCAATCATTTTCTACAAGATCAAACAGCTTCCATATATAAGGGCCCAGTGTAAAGCACACTGGAAATGCTAGTATGTGGGTGTTTTGCCTCCTCAATGGATTATACTTCTTTTGTGTTCCTCCTATTGTCATAATCAAATTCCTTGCTTATTGGCTTATTACCACACTTGACTTACTAGTTTCCATTTCATGTCTCTCAAAACATTCAGCTTTCTGTGATAAAAATGAGCAGGTGCACAGAGGGTCATTCAGCCCCTAGGGTGTATCTGAAACTAACGTTTCTGCTTCAGTGCTTGAACTCTATTGTAGAACTCATAAAGTATTGCAAAATTAGACCACTGCAAAAGCAGAAAGAGAAGGGAAGAAAAAGGCCCCAGGAAGTTCAGAAAGAAAAGTTAAGGAAGAAGCTCTATTAATTCATAAAATTAGGAGATCCTTGGGCCAGGGATTTAGCTCAGTGGTTCCGGCACCTGCCTTGCAAGCCCAAGGGCCTGGATTTGGTCCCTGATAACCACATACAACAATGCTGGGTGTGGAGACTCACGCCCACCAGCAATCAGTACCATATACCACAGTGCCAAGCGTGGTGGCTCACGCCTGTAATCCCAGCACTCGGGAGGCAGAGGCAGGAGGATTGCTGTGATATGAGTTGGAGGCTGAGCTCAGGGCCAGCCTAACTACAAAGTGAGGCCCTGTCTCAATAAATAAATAAGTAAATTGGGGATCCTTAAATAATTGAACTGTGGGGAGTTTTATGGTGATACATTTTAATGAATTCATGTTCAGAGTATAATATATTATATTGTTATTTCTCTTTTTTTTTTTTTTTTTAGGTTTTTTGAGACAAGGTCTCGCTTTGTGGTTCAGGCTGGCCCTGAGCTCAGCCTCAAACTCACATCACAATCCT
>PVIR01039472.1:0-13904 GCA_004026965.1 Petromus typicus
CTTCATGAACAAAACTTCTATAGCACAGGAATTGGCTGAGGAAATCAACAAATGGGACCTCATTCTTTTAAAAAGCTTCTGCACAGCAAAGGAAACCACCAACAGTGCAAATAGGCAACCAACAATGTGGGAAAAAATCTTTACCAGCTGTTCCTCAGATAAAGGGCTACTATCTAGAATATATAAAGAGCTCAAAAAAGTCAGCCCACCCAAATTTAAAGACCCAATTCAAAAATGGGCATCTGAAATGAATAGATATTTTTCAGAGGAAGAAGTAATAACAGCTAAGAAGCATATGAAGAAATGCTCAACATCATTAGTCATTTGAGAGATGCAGATGAAAACCACACTGAGATTTCATCTCACTCCACATAGAATGGCTGCCATTTCAGAATCCGCCAATGGCAAATGTTGGTGAAGCTGCGGAGAAGAAGGAACCCTTCTCCACTATTGGTGGTACTGTAGACTCATACAACCCCTGTGGAGATCAGTTTGGAGAATCCTCAAAAAGCTAGGATTGATGGTCCCATTTGACCTGGCCATTGCCCTGCTAGATATATACACACAAGAATTAAAAGACTCATAGTACAGTGACATATGTGCACCCATGTTTATAGAAGCCCAATTTGTGATTGCTACATCTTGGAAACAATCCAAATGTCCATCAACTGGAGACTGGATAAAAAAAGCTGTGGTTCTTCTACAGAATGGAGTATTACTCTGCCATAAAAAATGATAAGTTTGAGTCATTTCTACTTAAACGGACATATCTTGAGGATATCCTCATAAGTGAAATAAATAGGGCACAGATAGGTACATATCGCATCTTTTCTCTGGTATGAGAAAATAAAGATGTAAATGAATCCTAGAATTGTATGTTATATATTGTGAAATAGAAAATGCTCAATGTAAAATAGGGTGAAGGGGGAAAATGTTGAGATTGTAACAAAAAAAGTAAGGAAACAAATTTTATGTATATGGGGGGGTGGTAGGGTGGGTAGGGCTATGGGAAAAAAATGAGAATTAAGTTGTGTCTTATACTGGTACAAATCCCCATTATGGAGTACAATCATGATGTGTATATTTAATGTACCAATAAAGATTAAAAAAAATTTCTTGAAACCTTGTTGAGACTCAGACTTTCAGAATGGTGAATCAAAATTTGTAAGTCTTCCTGCCCAGCAAGATAACATATAGTAATGAAAACTACTTAAAACATAATTTAGAATATATGAACTTGTTCAAGATGCATACATTAAATGGAGAAATGTTCAACCAAAAATACCTTCTAAGTTGTAGTAAAAGGAAAATATTTCATAACATAGGAAAAATAAACTCAGGAAAGTCAGATATAATTGCTGACATTGGTAAATAAAATTATAATTATGGCAATGCTAAAAAGAATAAGTCAAAAATTATATAATTTACATGAAATAATTTCTCAAAAGATATAATTAGCTAAGTCTATTCAAGAGAGAACAGGAAGTTCTAAAAACCATTATGAAGAATAGATTAAATTGGTAATTTTACAAACTTTCTATTGAAGAAAATACCAGTCCCACTTGGAATCATTTCATTTCTATCAAGCTTGCGAAGAATTTAAATTAATTCTTCACACACTCTTCCACAAATGAAGACAGATACTGCTCAACTTCTCCATGTGAGATTAGTATCCATGTGAGATTAGTATTACCCTGATGCCAACATAGAAAACAATTTTACAAGACTACTGAAGAGCAATATTGCTTACAAACATAGACACAATAAAAAATTTGGGCAACAATTCAGCAATGTACCAAACTATTATATCATAACTAAGTTGGATTTATCCAGTAAGGTAACTTTTATTCAACATCTAAACCCCAAGTTTTTAGCAGTACAATTCATCATAGCTAAATCTTGGATGTGGTCTATACATCCATCAACAGATGAATGCATAAATAAAAGATGATAGACACAAAATGGTATAATTATAATATTGAATAGAGAGGTGACTACACTAAAATACACCAAAGTAGACATTTTAAATATGTAAATGGTCTCTGATGTGATTTATATTTCAATGAAACAAAAAAGTTGTAGTTGTTACACAAAATTGATCATTATCTTAATGTGAAACAGCAGAGAAGCAGTCCAATTCCACATTAAAAATAGATTTATACAGTTTCATCATTAAGACACTTTATATTTAACAAAATATGACAGCTCAAATTCTATCCCCCTCACACATTCTTTCTTCTCTCAAGTGGAACCACTTCCTCCAAAAGGTCTTTAATGTCTTTCTTCTACACAGTTAACTTTGTCTTCTCCTATAGCTTCAGGCTTGCCTTTTACAGACTCAGAGCACTTAAGTGGAGCTTCATACGTTCTCCACTAGGTGGAAATCAGTCACACAGTACATTTTATCCCACTTGTATAAACCAGATACATAGCAGTTTCCTAGTAAATGGCTGAGTTAAAAATAGACAGTTATAATCTGTGGTTGAAAATGTGTGTCCAATCAATGAATACTAGAAAGATGAGTTTTTCTTGACCTATGCAGATGTGGAATAAAATAATCCACTTGCCGTATTTTAATATCAGGTATTTCCACATAAAAACTTGGATTTCCAGACTTAAAAATTTTGAAGAAAATTAGACTTCTATTTCCATACGGATTGTCACCTGCACAATTGCTGAATGGTGCTTGGCCCCAACTTCTACCATCTCATTTATACACTCAGAAAAAAATTTTCACTATTTGTATTTGTTGTCTGGCTTGTGAGTGTGTTCAACCACCTGATTTCTGTTGGACTTCCCAAGTATTATCCAGCTTTCAAAAACAAAGAAATGTTATCTTCATCTTAGTGAAATTCCATTAGGGCAAGCTTGTCACTGGACTGCAGCCCGAGTTTGCAGATGACCTGCAAGTGGCATAAATGGATGAGTCACCAGAGCTCCTGTACCTGCTATTATTCATCCAGTATCAAGGCTGCAAGGTGTGCCTTGTGCCAACATCCTTCTGAGTCACTGTTTAGAAAGTCTGTGGTTACCAAATAATTAAGTTAATAATTTATCTCATTTCTTTTCACTTAAGTAAAATTCTCTTAATGTGTTTACTTGGTCAGTTTTCTTCTTCTTTTTATAATGCTCTGGATTCTGCTGGGAAGTTCAACAAATTTCCCCACAAGACCATTTGCCATTCACAAATCTTTATCTCTCAAGCTGACTCACTTTCTCTCAGCTCATACACCTGTTATACAGCCACTGTGGCTGTAGCAAGGTGAGTTGAGCCCTTTTATGAGCTCTTGCCACCATCTGTACACAGGCAGTCTCCAACTGTGCATCCACAATCTAGATGTCTTCCCCATAGGCCTGATGAGAACATCCAAGCTTCCACTTCTGAAATCTGTTGCAGATCCAACAGCATTTCAAACCTGAGGCCTGCTTGTAATCTCCTTGTAATCTTTCTGAACACAGTATAAGAAATTGTTACTCCATTTTTCTCAGGCAAAACTGGAATCTTTCAGGAGTCCTGTGTTGTTTTTATTCCTGGATTCTACCTCATAAGTTAATCCTCTGGCTATTTATTCAAAATTGAGTTTTTAAAGAATACATAGACAGAGCATTTTGCGCAGGGCAGAAGTACAAAGACAGGTGTGGAAGCTAGTCCTGTTAAAGCTTAACTTGTCTTCCTACTTTTGCCCCTGCCCTAAACTCCCTGTCTGTGTATTTTTTAAAAACTCAAAGATTCTTTTGAAATGTAAGTTAAATCTTCTTAACCATCACTGTATTCTCCTTTCCCTCAAACTATGCATCACCAAACACATAGTTGTCTCAAGGACACAGATGACTCAATCTTCTGTTCCTGTTCTCACTTTATGATGCTCCACTTGTCCATCCAGTGACCCCATGAATTCCCTCACAACCATGGAACACTCTTGTCAGATACCTCCATGGTTGCCGCTTTCGCTTCCTCTTTACTTCAATTTCAATTCTGCCTCCAGGGAAACACTCTCAAAAATTATTCTAACACTTATCATCTTTACTTAGCATATTTCTTGGTTTAGTAGACATGATTGTCTTTGTATGTTCTACCATTCTGAAGTCTGAAATACTAAAATATCTGAAAATATTCATTACTGTAAATTAATCATAATTCTATCATACCATAAATACCTCAAGGTAATAAATATATTTTTAAAAAACATGTTTTTGGTTTCACTCTTGTAATGGCTTCAGTCTATCATCAGTTGCCTCAATGTTTTGGGGCCTATGGGGAGGCAGTACATCATGGTGCCAAACCCTGACCAGGAAAAACTTACATCATGACCATGAAGTAAAAGAAATAAGAGAAAGGGGTCAGGGCCAAACAATCCCCTTCAAGATTACTCCCCAAGTGATCTGAAGAATTCCCTCTGGGCCTCAACTCTAGAAGATTCACACCTCCCTCCTGACACAGCCCACAAACTGGGAATCAAACCTTCAATACACAGGCCTAAGGGACAATTAAGATCCACATGACAGCATCCCCCTCGGGCCCCCGCAGATTCCTGTCCATTTTATGATGCAAAATGCATCCAGTCCACCCCAAACATATAAGGAGAAACTGTTTCATCACTGCTCAAAACTCCAAGCACAGCATGTCCTGAGGACTCAAGTCAAACTCAGTCCTAATAGAACTAAAACAGAAAACTACAAGCATCAAAGATCCAACAATGGGACAAGAGTAGGACAAATAGCTCTGTTCCAAAGAGAAGAACAGGCAAACAGTAAAGAAGTGGACCAATCCATGACTAAAATCCAACAGGGGGAAGTTAATCCTGAAGTCCACGTCTGCCTTCTGCAGTACACTATGGGTAGCACCATGTGGGTATGCAGGCCAGAGAAGCCCCATCCATGCAGTTTTACTGGCTAAGGTTCACAAGATCCCACTCAAACTAACCACTGTCTACATCAGTAAACTTTCTGTTACTGTAAAAACACTTGAGACAATCGATTTATTTGTAATCAGTTTATTTTGGCTCACAGCTTTGGCAGTTCCATTGTAATCATTGGACTTTCTTGCTTCTGTTCTATAGTGAAGAAGAAAAGAGTGCAGAGCTGACAAAAAGAAAAAAAAAATCACCTCTGTTAAGTTATTCTGGCCAAGAAGTGAAAGATAGCAAGAAGCAAAAACTAGGGTCCTCCAGCCCTCTTCAAGGCCACACCCTCACTGGCCTCCTGCTAGGCCCCACCTCTCAGACTTCCCCATATCCCATGGGGCTCCAAGCTAAGAACTCAGATTTTATTACATGAACTTTTGGGAACTACTGTAGACTCATGCTCTACTATGTATGTTGTGTCAATACACTATATGTTTTAGATTCTAAAGCATTTCATATCTTAAACTTTAGAACAAGAGATACTCTATCAGAATAAATGCATTTATCCTATATTTAATGGATTGTATATAACTATTTCATACATTTTACTCATTTCATAATTGTATAACATACTTATTTTGGCTTTTATTAGCACTTATTTTCAGTACATAATTATAATGTTCATTGTAGGGAGATGGTACATGTCTGTAACACATTTCAATTGTTTACTTTTCCTGTTCCCTCCACACTTTTTTGTGTTACCAGCATGAGATTAATTTATCTTATAAAATAAATTAAGTATCACACATACAAATTTTAAACAGACTAATAAACAATTTAGATAGATAGATAAATAGATAGATGGATAGAGCTTATATACTCACAGATATATGGCTTATATATTTGCATATATATGGATTATATATTTGCATATTATGGATTATGTATTCATATATATATATATATATATATATATACACACACACACATATATAAATTGTACTTAGTCGGGTACACTTTTACATAATTGTCCAATCAGACACACAAGATTAAATATCACATGGTTTCTCATATATGAAAAGCTTAATATGTAAAATAAAATATGAAATAAAAGATACATAACAGTAAAAAAAAGTGGAAAAATGAACTATGTATTTTAGTCATTGTGCTAATTCTCTTCTCATTCCTCAGAAGGGGTAAAATTTAAAATAGAAGGAATTTGTGCTGATTGGATTTTGGTTTATTCTTTAATTTTGAAGTATGGTCCACTAAGTCCCTCAAATACCCAGACTGGGCTTGAACTGTTGATCCTCCTGTCATATTGTGCTGGAGTGCTAGGATTACTAGCATGTACCACCATGCCCATGAATCGGGATAGCTGAGGTCTGGGCACCCAGAAGGCTCTCAGAAATTTACTCAGCTCTGGCTACTCCCACTGGCCAGAGCTCCCAACCCTCCATGTCCCACGCTATGCTGGAACATCCTGATTCAGTTCTATATCATTCCTCCCAGTACCACACTTTCCCACCTCCCTTTTTCACTTGTCTGTGGGAGCTTCAAGAACTAGGCTGGCATTTCTCAGCTTTGTTCCTCTCCTTGTCTATTTTCCAGTCAGAGGAGAGGTGGTGCTGGTAACTCACACCCAAAGAGATAGCTTTTCCTTCCTCTAGTGTGAGCAAAAGTACCATTTCCTCCTTAGAATAAAGGCAGATTAGTTTCTCATCAGAGATTTGGCAGCTCCCCAATGCTCCCACAAAAAGATCTCTCCAAATGTTCCCTTCCAGGTCAAGACTTTCTCAATCTTGAAACTGCTCTGACAAGTTTCCAGCTTAGTAAGAATCAACTTGCCTGGAGCACACTGAACTTGAAATTCACCTGTGAGGCAGGGCAAAGGACAGACTTTAAGAGGCCAGAGATTCTAAAATTTATAAACTTTACCCATACCAAAAAACATGCAATAAAGGAAAAAGATCATATACTTAACACACATTTCTCACATTCCATTAATTTCAGGTGCCCAGAGGCACAGACCTCTGTCCTCAGGCTGACCATCAGAGACCCGTACAGTGCCTTGCACATGGCAGCCATTTAATGCATTCTGGATGAAGAATCAAAATATGTGTGGTTTGTGTGTTTGGTTCTACGAATTCCGGATCTGGCCATCTGTGAATGAGCTTTATGGATGAGTATCATCCTTCTGTGTTGTGCAGATGAAAAAGCAGGAATTCCTAGCAGTAGAATAAGGGGCCCACTGTGAAGGGAACAAGAAGTAGAGTTGAAAGTGGAGCCAATTTTGTTACTCTTCCCACAACACCCACTGCCCAGTGAGTCGGCGTGAGAGGCTGCCCAGTGCCCAAGATAGTCTTGCATGGAGACAGCCAGCATGGCGAGGTCTGCTCAGTGAGCCGCTCAGAACGGGGCTCCTCAGGCCCCCAGTGGGAGGAAAGGCCTGTACGTCTTTTTCTGTCCAGGATGGAAAAAAGAAAAAATGTATACATCACTCCCACATGGCCCAATGAACATAATTGCCATAGATGCTTATCTGTATATCTGTGTGGAGATCAACAATGGTGATGTGAATCACAGTCAGCTGGCTCTCCCACTCTCAGCCCAGCCCCAGGGACACTGATCTTCTGTCTCATTTGGTCCCTAGCGAGCCTCTGCCTGATTAGCCTCTCACCTTGGCTTGTCAATCATAAATGACTTACTCATGATCCCACTTATCAGAACGTCTAAATGTTACCGTCAGTCCAGATCTGTCTGGATACAGAAGAGGGGATTTTCATTTGATGCTAGAAACCATCACATGGGGACATAAAATTTACAAGGAGACGCACATGTGGTGAGCCGTCCTTTGTGTTCAGGCCTCAGAACTGCTCTGACAGAATTCTGAGAACTTTGGGTGTTGGCAGAAGAGACTCCCTGCTTCTAACTCCCTACCTCACTCCCTGAGAGTGCCCAGCATGGAGCTCCCCAGGGGGAGCCTACAACTGGGTCCCAATCTGCTTCAGCCAATCTTCATGTTCACAGCTTCTTCCACAACCATTTATTTGTTAATGTCTTCGTCTCTTCCCTTTTCCACTTATTCTGCTGGCTTTCCAGTGATCGAAGGTAGAAAGAAATTAGCATTTACTGAACATCCATGTTACCTGAAGCTTCGCATATTATTTCATTTAATGTCCTTTCAGAAATACTTCGAACTGTCCTCGTTTCACAGCAGAAGGAATTGGGAATCTAGAAAGTTCTTCCATTGGGGTTACATATCTCCTAAAATCAGGGGGTGGGGAGAGAACCCAGATATATGTGACTATGGAGCCAGTATGCTTTGTCTTCCATATGAGAGTGGTCAGCTTTCTGGCCAAAATGAAAATGACTGCAAACCAAGTACTAGCTGCATTTCACACTGCTTAATTTATTTTTTCTTGCATCCTACCCTTATCAAACTCTCTAAAGTGTTTCCTATTACTTTCCAAATAATGATGATGGGGGTCAGATTACTATTCTCTTAATAGACATCATGTACCAGGAATGTCGCAGAGCCTGACCTCAACCCAGACAGCTGACCCAGCATGCAGCTTTTTCTGTACGGAGAGCTGCTCCTTCTAGAATTGCCTGTGTGTTTTGGAACTGGCACAGTAGGCTGCTGAACAGAGACCAGTTCAAAGCAACGCTTACCTGAACTCTCCCAGGATATCAAAGGAACAATTTCTCTGAAGAGAAAAGAAACAACTATATCCTGTAATATATGTTTGTGCTCACATCTGCTTTTGCATCGAAGACAACTAAGGGAAATTGAACTGTGAATGAGTACAACCTGAACACAAGTATGCTTTAGTGGAGAAAAGATAGAGTGGTTATTTAGTGAGAAAGATTGTGTCAGCCATATTTTACTCTGTTCATATTAATTCTTGATATTTATGAGTCTGGGGTTGTGAGAGAACATTGTTTCTACATAATTGTTGAGCTGATGGTTGCTATATGTTTATCTCCTTTATGGTCTCATTGATATTAAACCATGAGGTTCTTTTCCAACCATGATAATAATTCCCTTTCATGACCACTGTGAAGAGATTATCTGGGACTATATCAGAGAAGATGCAAGAGAGAGAGATGTCCCCAAAAGTAGAACCCTAAAAAGTCACTGAGCTCTCTAACTTGCTGGATAAAGGAGAGGTTATTGAAAATTTCATTTGCAGAAAACCTTTAGCCAGACAAGCTAAACTAACATCAATATAGAAGGAAAAAAGCTAGTGTAATGGATGAGATCAGCAACACGTTATGATTGGGAAGATTCATGTTCAAATGTGGATATTAGGTGACAGAGAATGTTCTAGATCATCAGAGCACAGGAAAAGGGCAGGAAGCACTGAGGGTGCACGACAACAGCTGCTGAACTCTGAGAGTCCACTGGGAGCCACAAGTCACACTAGAACCGTCTGAAGAAAGATGGCTGGAGGGGTTTGTACAGCTCCAGCTCCATGAGGGCCTCTGTGACTCAGCAGCACATGCCTCTTCAAGTAAAAAACATCTTATGGATCTCTTGCTGCACTGACACTGCTTCAGTGCTCTTGGAAGGCAGAGATAAGAGAAAACATGAAAGAAAGGGAAGGAAGTAAAAAGAGAAGGGGCTTGATCAGCCACACATGGCCAAACACAAAAAGGAACTTAGGCTAACGGAGGAAGTCATTGGTAGATAAGGGCTGGCCACTTGTATCAATCAAATCTGTTGTTTACTTACAGGCCCTAAATTAATAATGACTAGAACAACAGTGCATACTCCAACTCAATGATTGGATTGATCACTTTAGTGGTAAGACACTATGGGTTTAATTCTGTTAATTATACTTGTGTCATTGACAACAAATTGCTTAGGACTTACAAGCCCTGGTCCTGGAGTCAATGACCTGGATGCAGGCACCAATCTAATCATTTTTGTGCTTGTGCTCTTGAGAGAGTGACTCCTCTTTTCTGAGCCCAGGTCTTGTTTTGGTTTTTTGTGGAAGAAGAAATAAATACCTATGTCAGGGAGCTGAGTCAAAGATTAAAGTATAAGATGTTATACAGATAATGCACTTGATCAGCTTAATGTCTGCTATATTTGAACCCTGAAAATAAGAGGTTTTCATGTTAATAGATTATTTTTAAAAGTGTCATTTAAGGTACTTCGTGGTGATGATGATGTTTTATTTTTTCCTTCAGTCTACTTTGAGAACAAAACTATACTGTATGCAGGTAAAAATAATGACATAGTAATTTTGAGTATGGAAATGTTCAGTATTTAAGGCATTGAATTCTGATACCAACTCACCACATTTGCTTTTGTGTGGGTTTAGTTCTGTGTAGGCTATCAGTCTCCATGGGATATCCTGAATGCCTACACATACAGGCACGCATGTGCGCACACATACATAAACACACACATGCACACACATATGCACATGCACACAATTTCATCTTCCTCGAAAGCTGAAAATCATTTAAGTAACTCTATGTCTAAGGATGAATATTAATCTCACATAGCCATAAAAACTCATTTATTCATTCTATACCACACAAAGTTTTTTTTTTTAATCTTTATTGGGTACATTACATATATGCATCATGACTGCACTCCATATTGGGGATTTGTATCAGTATAAGACACAACTTAATTCTCATTTTTTCCCATAGTCCTACCCACCCTACCGCCCCCCATATACATAAAATTTGTTTCCTTACTTTTTTGTTATAATCTCATTATTTTTCCCCCTTCACCCTATTTTACTTTGAGCATTTTCTATTTCACAATATATAACATACAATTCTAGGACTCATTTACATCTTTATTTTCTCATATCAGAGAAAAGATGTGATATGTACTTATCTGTGCCCTATTTATTTCACTTATGAGGATATCCTCAAGGTATGTCCATTTAAGTATAAATGATTCAAACTTATCATTTTTTATGGCAGAGTAATACTCCATTCTGTAGAAGAACCACAGCTTTTTTATCCAGTCTCCAGTTGATGGACATTTGGGTTGTTTCCAAGATGTAGCAATCACAAATTGGGCTGCTCTAAACATGGGTGCACGTATGTCACTGTGATGTGTCTTTTAATTTTTTTGTATACCAAAGTTTTAAAAGAGAATATATATTAACTATCATTATTGTTCCTTTCACTTTTTGCCATATTAGGGATTGAACCCAGGACCTTCATACTTAGCTGTGTCCCAGCCTTTTATAATATTTTTCAAATTTCTAGAAAAGGGTCTCACTAAATTGTGACTGTGGCCAGCCTGTGGTTGAATGCGTAGTCCTGCCTCAGCCTGGCAGCATGCTGAGTTTACAGGGGTGCTCTTTCATTTTAAACAGTATTTAATTTACCTGATAATTATAGGTCCCAATGCACTACTGTCTTTAAAAAATACAGTTTACAGTAAGCTGAGTTGGTGTGAAACACAGAACAAGTTATAAAAGAGTCCGAGGCAACAGATGTGGACCATCAGCACCAGGTGAGAAAGGCACAGTTCCGTGTCAGGACTAGGCTGCAAACTTGACTCCGAGTTTCTTGATTGCCAGGGAAAACATTTTATCATCTATTGTATGGTTCTAATTTCCAGAAATGAAAGAGATATTAATGTGAGTTTTTTTTTTCTAAAAGTAATTTCATATGTGGGAATTGCTGGGGGAGACAGGAACAAAAGGTAATAGAGTGGCAGCCTCAGGCTTTATTAGTAAATTTGAGTAGGCTGCTCCTCGCTGCTGCTGACTTCTGGCATGTGTGAAAATAGTTGATAAATTGAAAGAATAGGCCATGAAAATGTATTTCTGTGATGTTTCTTGCTATCAAGTGAGTTGTTGCATGACCTTACAGAATTTAATACACAACTCGAAAAAGGTGAAGATTCATCCAAATGGGAAAAACATGCATGAAAAGATAAATTGAACTGAGAAGGGAGAGTAACAGCATCCAAACAACAAGATCCAGCACAAATCACAAGAGAACTACAGACATCTCATATCATAGGCCACCGTCCTCCCATCCTGGACAGTCAGGGCTCCCCATGATGTTGAGTCCTTGCGAAGACCCAGGTACATCTGAAACTGCAAATTAAACATTCCTCAGCAGTCAACAATTTTGCAACTAAAATGAATGAGCTAGAACTATATATCATCAACACAAACCTTTCGGCAACATCCTGGTGAAAGAAATCAAAGCTAATTACAGAAAGAAATATCATGTGAGAACATTTATATAAAATATTTTAAAATGCAGCATATTGTTTATGGATCAAAGGTTTCATACTTGACTAGTGAATTATAAATAAACATATCCTAATAGGAATCTTTGGGGAAAGAGGGGTAATATGGAATAGGACTGAACATCAGGCTTCAACTTTAAAATAATGTCATTTTATTAAGCAAATCTTGTGAAGTAAACATAAAATGTTAATACCTTTTAATTATAAATGGCAGGTACACAGATGGCTGTTAAATTATTCTCTCTTAGCTTGTGTATCTTTCAATTTTTGCATTATAAGTGAGTCAAAACCCACCTGTTTGATAAATTCAGCTTGAGAGCCCTTTGCTCTGAGGCCCTGGTTACAGTGCAAACCACAGACTGGGGATGTCTTCCACCTGTTGGCAACCAGCCAGCTCAGGCCACCCAAAGGTCCAGCTGTGCCCAGAGTGTTTCCTCCATGGCCTGGGAGGAAGCCTCGTGGTATACAAGTGGAAGCCTACTAAGCCTGTGTCTAAAATTCCACCGAGAAACTGCCACCTATTTCGGAGCAGTTCTGTAGTAGCCTAGAGTTCCTGCTATGAATGGTTCGTAGACCTTGGCATTCTCTGGAAGCTTTCTTTTATAAAAAATCTAAAGGACAATGGATAAAGGTTGTTCTAACATATGAGTCAGGCCCTTGAAAGACTCTTAATAAATTCTTCCAAGTGGAGAATTTTAGCAACACCCATGTATCCTTGATTTTAAATCAGGCTATCATGCCTGAAAAATTGGCATGTTAGCAAATGAAGGCTTTTAAAGATAAGTGGCTTGAGAACAAGGATTTTCATTTTAAAAGTGTAATATGGATGCAATTGAACATGTCCTTTGCTCCTAAGAAAATGCTATGTCCTCACTGTCAAACTTTGAACCTAATTTTTCTACTCACTCTGCAAAAACTGCAGTCTCCCTGCCCCGGATTCTGGCTTTGACATGAGCCTTCATGGCACACCATGACCAAATCCTTCTGTGTATCCAACATGGGGCCTTTGTTTTCACCGTGCACTGATCAAGTGAGGAAGAGTAAAGTGTTTATTTGGTTAAATATTAATAGATTTTCCCCAAAGTTCACAATCATCAAATGCATATGTTAACGTTACATTATTATCTCTCAAACTCACATATAGTTAAAGGAAATCCTAATCTGTTAAGTAGACACAGGAAGCTTCTTTTGTGGCACTTTCATCTAAACGAACAACCAGCAGCCTTCTTCCAGTGGCACTGGTGGATAAGCTCAGTGGACAAAAGGCAACCAGAAATTGTCTACTATCAGCTATCAACACTTTATGGCTCTACATGCACCATGGACCGGGCTGGCACTTTTTGCACATTACTTCATTTATTTTCTACAGCAGTCCAATGGTAATGAAACTCATAATTATATCTCCATGACTACAGGAAGACTGAGATTCTGAGGGTTTAGAAACTTGCTTATGGTCACAGATTTAATAAACAGTGGAACAAGAGTTTTATTCAAGGTCAGCAGGACTCTACAGTGAATATGTATGGATGGCCTGGAGTGGAAAATGAGGGAATAGGCATCAGATTTCTTCCTCACAAATGCGGAATTGGGCAACAAGGACAGAGTAGTAAACCCAGGCAAGCAAAGAAAACTTTATGCCAGACAGAGAGCTGAGAAGATGCAAGGAAGACAAGTCCAGCAACAGCAGGAGATCAGAAAGAAGGTCCATACATTCCTGGAGCTGAGGGCAGAAGGGCCATGTTGGGAAAAAGTTTTCTTAGCACTGGTTTTCGTGAGAATTTGGCCTTGACTTGATCTAAAGCTTCCGTGTTTCTAGT
>PVIR01039473.1:0-13904 GCA_004026965.1 Petromus typicus
TACAATCTCAACATTGTCCCCTTTCACCTTATTTTACATTGAGCATTTTCTATTTCACAATATATAACATACAATGCTAGGACTCATTTACATCTTCATTTTCTCATACCAGAGAAAAGATGCGATATGTACCTATCTGTGCCCTATTTATTTCACTTATGAGGATATCCTCAAGGTCTGTCCATTTAAGTAGAAATGAATCATAGCTAATTATACTTTTAAAATTATATTCTGGGGTCAGGGATTTAGCTCAGTGGTTCTGGCGCCTGCCTTGCAAGGACAAGGGCCTGGGTTTGATCCCCTGGTAACCACATACCACAGTGCTGGACATGGAGACCTGGTGGCTCATGCCTGTAATCCCAGCACTCAGGAGGCAGAGGCAGGAGGATTGCTGAGTTTGAGGCTGAGTTAAGGACGACCACCCTGAACTACAAAAGCAAGACCATGTCAAAAAAAACCCACAAAGAAACCACCCCCCCAAAATATTTACTATATATATGACATAAATATATAAATCATTATATATAATTATATATAATATATAGTACATATTAATATATATTCTGACATAAATAAATATATAAATTATATATATATTAATATATATTATATATATTCATTAAAATTTTTATGTCAGAATATATATATATTTTTTTAACTAAGTATGAGAATACTCTTAGGGAATAAATATATAATAGACAGAAATCTAGATGAATAGGCAAAATGTCTACAGTCCTACCACCCTAAATGCACCCGATCTCATCCGATAAATAGGCATACATAAATATTTTAATAAAACTGAATGAACATGCCAAAATGCCAACACTGATGACTCTGGCTGAAGGATACATAGACACTCTTTTTTCTTTCTTTGCAACTTTTTTTTGTACCAGAAATTGAACTCAGGGCCTCGTGCTTGTCAGGCAGTTGTTGTACAACTGAACTACATCCTCTGCCGTCCTTTTGACTTTTTTTATAATTTTGAACTCATTAAGTAATACAAGTATGAAAATGGTTATTAAATTGTGCTCAAGGCAGGTGTTATTCTAGGTGAAAAGTGAAATAATATAGCTAAAATTGTGGGTTTTATATTCTAGTAAATAAAACCAGATCAATCCAGGAAACAATAAATGACTTTGGATAGTGATAATATGAAAGAAATCTTATGTGGAAATACAATGATGTGATAGAATTAGGGTAGAAGATGTTATTTATATGTGTTGATAAGGTCAGCCCTAACAGAAGAGGTGAGTTGATCCTGAGAGATCTTAGGAAAGGACAGACAGACAAAAGTCTTTGAGTTTGGTATATTAGTCAATTTGAAATTGGTTTCCTATTGACAAAACAAAATATCTGAGGCAGGGTACTGTAAAAGGAGAGGTCAACTAATTGCACAGTTTGGAAGATCCAAGAGCGAAGTGCTAGCTCCAGTTTGACTGTGGATCTTGTAGTGGATGATATTACAGTAGTTGGAGTACATTCAAAAAGGGAGAAATAATATAGTGAAATAGAAGATCGGAGACCAGGGTAGGGCCAGTTTGTTCTTTTATAACAAACCACTCTCGCAAAAACTGGGGTCCCATGATAACTACATTGATCATTTCTAAGATTCCTATCCCCAATGACCTACTTACCTACCATGTGGTAAGTTCCAGCTCTTTAAGATTTTATCACCTTATAATAAAAGCTTTGGAGACCAAGCTTCCGGCCCTTAGGTGTTAAACTTCATCCAAACCAGAGCAGTTGAGTAACATTTTCTAAGACCAAGAGATGACAGAAGAGCAATTATAAATTGACTTAAATATACTAGCAAGTAATTAATAAAAGACCAAATTTAAGATTTACATCAATCAGCTTACCTACCCTGTTTCTAGGTAAGTCATTTCTTTTAATAAGAACCTTATGCTAAGAAAATTTTGGATCTCAGAAAGTTACAGGTGAAAAAGCAAACATGAAGAGCAATTCATAGGTGAACATACCAACCAAACCGACTATATAGTTGAGATAAAATGGGTGTGTATTAAACTGAGGGGTAGATGTGGCTTAGCCTCCCTCTTCTGGAGAACAGGGCTATGAACTAAAGTTTTTCTTGTGAGTTAAAATTTTCTATTCCACATATAAATTAAGTAAAATAATATGTTGGCCTTGAATTTTAAAAGCCTTAATTAAGTTTTTTAATGCATTTCCTGATAACATGTAATTTTGCCCAGAGATTATTTATGGACCATAAAAGGGGACAAAGAACAGATTTTTCTTTATTTTTTTCTCTTCTTTTTTTTTTCTTTTTGTGTGTGTGTGTGTATGTGTATGTGTGTTTAGTTTCTATCCTCTCCATTACCTAGAGAATAGCAGTGATGCAATGGAGGAAGTGAGATGGTGAACTGGACGTAAGGTTTTCACTGGCTCTTTGGCCAAAGAGTAAATGATATCGGAGCTACTTCTCACTCCCCAGAGGTTGACTGGGAAAAACAAACAAAAAAACCAAAGGATTCTCAGGAAATCATGATCGGAAGTGATTTTTAAATAGTCTGTACTTCGAAGTGGTGATATTAATGGTTTTGCTCCTTCACTGATTGATATCTTGTGCATGAAGTCTTAACTGTCTCTCAGAGCTGCTGCAGGGCTGTGGACTTGAGAGGTCTGGGCCCGATTCAGTCTGAGGCAAAAGTGCCTGAAGTTTGTCTCATCTTAAAGGTCTTCTTATGAAATACATTTGTTTCCCTTAATCTGTCACCTGAGGCATTGGTTATACACTGCAGACCATCTCAACCCTTACATTGTTATGAAGACAGCTCCTTCTCTACCATCAACAATTTACTTCTATGATGATCAACTTCGTATATTGGGTAGAGCAATGTATGTCCATAACTGAGCACTCTGGGCGGCTCAAGCAATCACTATGTATTTTTCACAATTCTGGGGAGTTCGAGATGAATGTGTGAGCAGACCTGGACTCTGCCTTCTCAGTGCTCTGTCCCTGGTTTGCCGACCGCCACCTTCTCATTGCAGCTTCACTTAGCAGAGAGCAGGCTGGGATTTCTTCTTCTCCTTATAAGGCCACAAATTCTATCATGTGGACTCCACACTCAACCTCATCTAAACCTAGTTACCACTCAAAAGGGCTCAACTTCAGCTAGCACCACAGTTGGGACCAGGGCTTTAACATGTGTTAGAGATGGGCGCAAATACACAGAGCACAGAAAGAAGAGGAAAAAGGAAAAGCTGCAGTGAGACTGAGATGGGAGATAGAGTAGAGTGACATACTGGAATGGGACACTGGAAATGTTGATGAGAGTGACAAGGAAGTGAAGAAAAAGAGATTCTGTTCCTTGTCTACCTCACTTCCCTTGTCTCCTATTCTTCCTGTCTCACTCACTGTGCTTTAGATAGCTGGGTCACTGGCTTCTCTTTGAACACGCTAAATACTCCTTCTGAATACATTCATTCTTAGGAGGAATAATGAATGCTTCATTTGTTGTCCTGGAAATCTTTTCTCAGAAGGTTATAGGGCTGCATCTCTCCCTTTATTCTACTATGTAATTGTCTTTTCTAAGAAGCTTTTCCTGAACATCTCATCAAAATTAGTAATGTTGGCCTACTTATCACCATATTATGCTTTATTTTAATTCAGACTGCTTATTACCTTCTGACTTCTATTCACCTCTTAATTTTTTGGGTGTGCTGGGGGTTGAACTCAAGGCTTTGTGCATGTTAAGCACACTATTAATTTTTTATCTAAGTGTAGCACTTGTCTTTCATTTAGAATACAAATTCTGGTGAGACAGATACCTCTTTTCGAGACAAGGTCTCGCTATGTAGTTCAGGCTGCCCTCGAACTCACTGCGATCTTCCCACTGGAGCCTCTGCAGTCTTGAGAATACAGGCTTCTACCACTACACTCTGCCAGAGACAGACACTTTGTAGTTTTCATTCATCACTGCCATCCAAAGAGCTTCTGATACATAAAAGACACTCAGTATGATTAGATAGAATAAATAATAATTCTAATGTTATCAATTATAAATTAATTAATAAAGTAAACAATGACATCAGCCAAGTTGCATGATGGTAATAGACTCTAAGAAAGCTAAAGTAGAAACCCAACAGCTAAAAAGACCTACATCTCTTAGAAAATAGGCTCAGTAGTATTACCCAGGCCTTAAAATATCTTTATCTGGGAATATAATCTTAATCTCAAAATCTCTTGCAGTAAAATGTATGCTCATTGTGAATTTAAGCATTTTGCTCCAGATAGCAAAGAGTAACACTAAGAAGATGATGCAACAAAAGAGACAGAGAACTAGGAAGATTCTTTATGCCTCAATGAAGGAGTATCCTTCCTTTTCCCCTCAGCTCGTCACAGAGAAAGCAAAACTGAATAATGAAAACAAGACAAAGTTGATACTGATAAAACAAGTTTTCAGTTTGCTCTTGGTTGAGTAGTTTATTTAATCCCTTAATCTTCATCAGTTGTTAACTTAAAGAATTCTCAACTTGATGTACAAGTCTGGAATTATTTTGGAAGCAGGTATCCCTGGAACTAATTTTTCTATTGTTTTGCTATTATATTTCTTTTCCAGAACAGTCTGTTTCTTTAGCTTTGCAGTTCATTCCTTCTATTACATTGCATATTCCTTGAGAGTGTGAGACAGAGCTTATCATCTTTGCATATATATTTCACATTCTTTTTTATAAGATAAAGGGCCAGCAATTGCTACTGAGCTACCATTGCAATGCATGGGAAACTTTTCATTTTCATGTAATTCTTATATTTTATTTGACTTTTTAATATTTGCTACAAAATCAAGTTTTTTTGAGAACTTCAGCAACTTGTTTACAGTTCCACATGGAAGATCAAATGTCTGCAAAATCCTATTCATTGTCTCTGACCTGAGGGAAAACTGATGGCTGCTCACTTAAAGGAAAGCTCTCAAGATGAGTTTGAACATTGGTGGGCTGGGGATTTAGCTCAGTGGTTCCGGTGCCTGTCTTGCAAGTGCAAGAACCTGGGTTCGATCCCCAGTAACTACATACAATATTGGATGTGGAGACCCACACCCAGCAGCAATCAGTACCACATGCCACAGTGCCGGGCGTGGTGGCTCACGCCTGTAATCTCAACACTCGGGAGGCAGAGGCAGGAGGATTGCTGTGATGTGAGTTGGTGGCTGAGCTCAGGGATAGCCTGAACTACAAAGTGAGACCCCGTCTCAAAAAAAAAAAAAAAAAAAAAAAAAAGATAAGCTTGAACATTGGTTACTGATCTAGAGTGTTTGAATGTCCAAGGCTACAGTATTTCCCAGCCATTCTTGCATTTACTTCTGTTGGGTGAAGACAATACCTGCTCAAATCTGGGACATGTCAAATGCAAGGTGTAATTCTTTATGAGTTTTCATTTTTTCTTTTGCCTAATGAGAATCTAAATGTAAATTCTGGGTGATTTTTAAAACCATTTATTCTGGTAAACATAGCTTTGTTAGAAAATATGCTATGTGGCCAGGCGTGGTGATTCATTCCTATGATCCCAGCACCTGGGAGGCAGAGGCAGAAGGATTGTTGAGAGTTCGAAGCTAGCCTGGGCTACATAGTGAGTTCCGGGCCAGTCTGAAGACTCTGTTTCAAAAAACTGAAAAAAAAAATTAAAAAGGAAAGAAAATATGCTATGCTGAGAATGCTAGTCCTTCTTTGTCACTGTTGTTGTTTTAAACTTAATTGAAATTGGCACTTTTAACCTACATTTCTTTCCAACTGATTTTTCCAATTACAAATTCTCTTGAGTCTTTCCTTTCCAGTCTCCATGGCTAATGTCCATGGTGACTGAACCCTCAAAGCATTTCACAAAGCTCAGTTTATTTTGAAATGTTCACTGAAGAAACTAGACGCAAATGAATTCAGCATTATCATCATAATTATCCTCTTTAACAGCAATAGGTTTACATCTGAGGAAAATTTTAATTTTATAATTTTCACAATGTCTTCTTCCACTGAAATTTGCTTACTATCCTTATATATTCATGATACAACAACTGAGTTTTCTGAACATAAATATCTACTAGATTTCTTCACCACTCATTTACTCTGTAATTAATCCATGTGTTGTCCTTCGCAGAACTTCTATAACCTTCATTCTTTGAAATCAGTTGACATTCTGACACCTGAGAGTTACTGGTGCTTTCACAGAAAAAAAAGAAAATAGAAGATTGTGAATTATTCTTGTGATATTGTATTGTGCACATACCTATATAGGGCAATGTATCAAGTAGTAATTGTTATGAAGTAATTACTAAGGCTGCCCTAAAGCTTGGCCCTTGCTTTTTTTTTTTTTTTTTTTTTTTCCCTAATGAATGAATCATATTCTAATCATACAAAGTAAGAAAGTTTATTTTATGTTTCCTGTATATAAAGCCATGCTTTTGTATGTTAAGCAGTTAAATCTTAACCTTCAATATTACTTATACTTCCCTTTTATCCATACAAAATAATATTTTCTTAATTGAATTTAAATTTCACAAATTGAAGGTAAATTATATAGTTTTACTTAGAAGAAATTTTTTATCTCTACCTAAGAGCATCCCCTTACTTTTAAGACCAGCTAGGGCCGGGGATTTAGCTCAGTGGTTCCGGCGCCTGTTTTGCAAGCGCAAGGACCCGGGTTCGATCCCAATAACCACATAATAATACTGGGTGTGGAGACTCACCCCAGCAGCAACCAGTACCACATACCACAGTGCCGGGAGTGGTGGCTCACACCTGTAATCCCAGCACTCGGGAAACAGAGGCAGGAGGATTGCTGTGATGTGAGTTTGAGGCTGAGCACAGGGCCAGCCTGAACCACAAAAGTGAGACCCTGTCTCACAAAACCTAAAAAAAAAAAAAAAAAAAAAAAAGACCAGCTATACACCGAACTACAAATAGGGGAGGTTATGATGGTCCAGTTTTCTTCTTGTTTAAGACTATACAGAATAAACGAGAGTTGTGTAGTG
Source organism: Petromus typicus (assembly GCA_004026965.1). Lineage (NCBI taxonomy): Eukaryota > Metazoa > Chordata > Mammalia > Rodentia > Petromuridae > Petromus > Petromus typicus. The sequence goes on from PVIR01039473.1 coordinate 6,984, forward strand.
ATTCTATTAAATCATATCTGATAGATTAGAAAATACATTAGAACAAATGATCCACAGGATATATATTAAGAGGCAATATAGAATATAGCACCTGAATAATCATCAATGTATAAAGAGCATGTTGCTATTCTAACCAGAAATAGTTTCAGCCTGTTTCTTAACATGTAAAAAAGGCTCCAAGGATCTAATGGAGCCAGATGAAGACGGGCACAAGAAAGGCAACTGGCTCATCCGCCAAACACATCGCCTCTAGTGTGCAGTCCAAAGAGAGCTCAGTGACCTCCCTCCAACAAACAACCATACTCTGGAAAATAGCTTGCTTACTTGCCCCTGATGCACAAAAAGATCATAAAAATAAGTACTTAATACGTGTGCTGTATATTGTAAAATTCAATCAGCCAGGATTTTTATTAGCAAGGAACAGTGTTGGTATATATGGTTGTTTAGTAATCTTTTCCTGCTTGCTCTTTTATGAATTGAATCTCATTTGTTCTTTTCTGCCAACATACTAAACTTATTTACATTCCGTTTTATCATTTCTCTCTACAAGCCAGTTTTACAGCACCTTCTAAGCTGATGTAATCTGTCAATCTAATTCAACCCACTATTTATGGTCAGAAATGCATTTAATAGAGCCAAGAAAAACTTTCTGGTACTTGAAAGCAATAACTCTCATCCATCATTATCTACATTTATGATATCTTAGTTTGTTTTTAATCTATTTTATTGTGTTTGTATCAAAACTTATTGGACAGTTTTTATACACTTCCTTGAACCACTGTACCAACCACCCTATTGAAGCTGAGACATTTATTATCTATAATTCTCCTTTCATGCACTAATTTTATCATCTGTCTAAAATCTCTTAACTGTGCCCAGCATGATGTATGGTTAATGAGCCCACTATGTTTACTTTGTATAGTTTTATTGTTCTCTAAATGGTTATAGAATTTCTCTCTCTCCATTTTGCTGACAACCAAGCTACATTTTGTGCTTGAGGAAAAGCTGCACTGATCTTTCTAGGAATGTGTTAATAACTCTTTAAGGTAAATGAGATTTGTTTGGTAAAATTAACAATCATAGATGGATTAGGCTACATAAACATTTGGGTATGTTTGTGTATGTGTGTGTGTGCGTGTGCTTGTGCATGCAACCACAGTCCCTCTCTATAAGCCTATAATGTGAATAAGATCATAGTAAGGATAGTTATTTAAGTTTCTTGTCTCCACTGTCATATGTCCCTTAAAGTAAAATGTGTCCTTATTTGAAGGACAAATGATTTTTTCATGTGTATTTATAAATTAAGCAAGACCTACAGATGACCTTGCTTTCCCCCACACATTATGTATGTCTGTATTTACCAGCTATTATTTATTATATCATAAAATCAGAATTTCAGTCCTGGTTTGCCAGTGTTGTATGCAGCTACCTTTCCAGTGCTCTACAGTACATGGGGTCACTATGGTGGAACTCTGTGCCATACAGACCTGGAAGACAAACACCCGGCTCTCTACGTGATGTGCCACTTTGTTACCATCCTAGGTTAAATACAGCTTCTGGGTAGATGCTGTGCTTTATGAAAGCACATCTTTCAGGTTCTACCTTGAAATTTATTGCTCCAAAAGGCTTATCAATTTGATAGTTCCACAGATCGAAATGAGAAGAACTCAATTCTCCCAAACAATATTCCATCCCTACTCCTGAATCTATGACCCAAGTAATCTTTTTATGTTAAGTGAAATAAATCAGACACATGAACTTATAGACCATATACTTCTCTTAAAGGAGAAACTCAAATTATAAATAAAGATCAGAATAAAAGATGGATGGTAAGAAGCAGGGATACATTTCTTTCTCAGATGGAAAGGGGAGCAAAAGATAGAGGGAGGGGTTGAGAGAGGAGAGAAAGAGGATGGAAAAAGGAATTAAGATGTGTTAGTTGCATGTACCAACTTCGTACAGGGAATGTGAACATTACATACTACAAACATGGACTTATAATAAAAATCCTCTTATACTTACATTAGCAAAAATATTAGATCAAGGAATAAGTCCGTCAACACAAAGATGTTATCGATTCCATCTGTATATGTTTTTCTGCTGCTTCAAGATATGTTTGACTCAATTTTGTATGTCTTCTCCATGAATAGCATGGTATACACATCCATTTACAGATATATAGGTGAAATTAGGGAATGAATGGTAGATAAGCTATGTGAGGATATTATTATTAGGTTCCAAATATATAATGAGCATTAAAATTGATCTTGGATCACTGCAGTTAACAGTAGGGCCTGCTCTAGCTTCTGTACTACGCTTTCCAGAGGGCAGAGTCCTGCTTCCCCCGCTGCCTCTGGATGAGAGTGGAAGCAGAAAGCTGCCTGGCCTAAGGCAGTTGCAGGGGCTCCTTTAGCAGATATTTGTAGCAGTAGGGGTCATGGGGCTTCTCCCGTCCCCAGGTTTCTCCATGGAGTCTGGTCCTAGGAGTCTAAAGCCTGGACTTCATTCCTTCTCCGTTCACACAGCAGACAGTGTACACTCAGGTCTCTATGCTGGGCTGCTCTGGGTTAAAGGAAAGGTAACACTAGCAATTGCTTTGCGTTTTTCAATGCATCTTTTCATTTGTTAAACTAAAAGCAGTCACTGTGGATACTCACTTGATTTCTTTATCTCTTATGAAGGGATCTGGTCCATGAAACCTATTTAACCTGTGGTATCTGGGTGAAGAGGACTGACATTTCTACATTGACCGTTGCTGCCCTATTATCCCTATGACACTAGAATAGTTAAACTTCCCTGTTCTACCTATTCAAATAAAATAAATAAGCATTAGGAAAGCACTGTGTCCCAGATATGAAGCTAGGTAATAGGGATTCAAACATAATTGAAATTGGGAAGGATACTCACAGATGAGATTCGCATTAAGGGTAGAGATAAAGAAAGAAAGGTTTAAGTCTAATTAAAGCTTAATACTAAAAAGAAAAGAAACACATACATTTATTCTGGACTTTAACTTCTTCAAATGAAAAGAGAGTTTGACAGAAAATATCCTATATATGTTGCTTGTAAAATTTATTCAGTCATTTCAAGGCTTGAAGAAATAATTTGCTATTTATAAACTTTAATAAAGTTTACAAATGTACTAATATAGAACATACGTTTCAGTTCTCAGAAAAAAATTTGGTAAGACCACCAGTGACTTTCACCTTGCCAAGTCCAGTGACCAATGTTGAGTCATTTTCTTCCCCTTTATGCAGCATTTAAAATTCCCAAAAGCGTTTCCATCATTTGCCTCCTATGTCATCATCTCTCCTAGTTTGTTTATCATGAATATTTGAAATACTCTTTGAAGAATAAGGGAATTATGTCTACAAAGCACTTGGTACCATTCTATAATGACATAATCTCAGTGGAAACACAATATTGAATTACAGTGGACATCTCCTGACTAAAATATGTAAAATATTTTTCCATAAAATATAAACAATTTAAAATAAGATATTTTTTAATAAAATGCAATATTACTCAGCTATTAAGAATGATAAATTTGAGTCACTTAAACTCATATGGTTGTAACTTGAGGATATACTTATAAGTGAAATAAATAAAACACTTATGTGTAAATACCATATTTTTCTCTTTAGTATGAGAAACTAAAGGTGTAAATGAGGTCAAGAAGGTATGATAGATATTATGAAACAGGATGAAAATGTTCAAAGGAGAAAGGAAGTAAGGGGAAGTAAAGAAGGGAAAGAAAAAATATGAAAGTAAAACAAAAAATGGAAACAAAGCTTATGTATATAGGGGTTTGAGGGTAGTAAGGTAGGTAGGGGAAAGGGAAAAAATGAGAACCAAAATATGTCATGTGCAGGTACAAATTTTTAATGTAGAATGTGATCATAATGTATATGTAAAATGTACCAATATACTTTAAAAGTTCAAAAAATAAGTCTTTTGTAATACAAATTATGAAAACAGAAAAATATTTTAATAATTTATTATTTCTCTTCTTGAGGGTCGATGCTTATGTTCAACATTCCTATAATTTATTCAAGTATCAGACGATAAAAATATCATCATAAACATGACAGGCTCACATTCTCTAACTCATTTTTATATATGTATAAATACTGAAATTAACTAAAATGCCCTCTATCTTGGCATTCATATTATCTGTACTAAATCTTCACTAACAGCACAGCTGTATCTTTCTTGTCCTTTTTTCACTGTACCTGTTTTCTTTAACTCTTCATATTAGATAATGAGATGTTGAATTCTATATTAAATCTTGATTTTAGTAGGACAATGCTTAACTTACATCCTTTGTATACCTTTCTTTATTTAGAAAATATTTTCTTTACTCCATTATATACTAGACATTGTACTGTGGACAACACAGCAAAGAGAAATCAGAATCTGTTACTTCATAGAAAGATTAAATTAAATAATAGTGATTCAAATAATTTATTTAATACAAGATGCTTCAGTTCACAAACTTAATTTATTCCATTATTCTGGGGAAAATGGTCATGTTTGTATCTGTGTTTGTGGGGGATAATGGCTACAGTCATGTTGACCACTCTATGCGGAGTCTATGTCTTTGAAAATGGAATTGTTTGTAAAAAGAAGCAATCCTGAACTCATGCATGATTATATATAGAAAATTAAGTTAAGAACATTGACCTTAGTATGACATTAACAGTCACATATTAATTGAGCTTGAAAATATGAAATTATTATAGTTTTTCCAAATACTTTTTAAAATCCCCACAAATTTGTTTCACTTTTAAAATTACAAAAACAAGGCTACATAAAGATATTGTTTTTACCCCCCTTCACCCTATTTTACATTGAGCATTTTCTATTTCACAATATATAACATACAATGCTAGGACTTGAGATTGTAACAAAAAAGTAAGGAAACAAATTTTATGTATATGGGGGGGGTGGTAGGGTGGGTAGGGCTAGGGAAAAAAATGAGAATTAAGATGTCTTATATTGGTACAAATCCCCATTATGGAGTGTAATCATGATGTGTATATTTAATGTACCAATAAAGATAAAAGAAAAAGATATTGTTTTTAGAATACCTCACTGTTTTACAAAATGACTGAGTATAAAAGTTCTATCTCCCTGTTGAGAAGGCAGAGGAAGAATTAAGTTACGTCATGTGTATGTACTAAATCCCCACAATGAATGCAATCATACTATACTGCAAGCATGTACAGTACTAATAAAATGTTACAAAACAAAATGACAGAGTATAGCATATTCAGTCATTTGTATAATACTCTTCCCTGGTTCTGTTCAAAATCTCTGTCTTAGTCACACTTGCATAACTGTTTCAACTACTCAGCCACTGACCTTTTTGTATATTCACTTTTACATGACAGGTGACAAAGAAAATTAGTAAAACTCCATTAAGCTGATAGAAAGACGTGTGTGTGTGTGTGTGTGTGTGTGTGTGTGTGTGTACTGCAGAGGGTGACTGTTTTTCCTAGTTGGCTATGGGTTCACTTTTATTAGCTTAGACATTCCGAGCTGAAATAAAGTTCTGTGAAACTATTCTGAGGAATAAAAGTGAACACCATAAGAATCACCGGCAGACATGTATGGTCCACAGATTTGTGCAGTAAATTGTTCCCATTAATTCTACCCTTCCATTACTTTTTCTTTTACTCCTTCACTGTCACCTCACCTCTTCAGGGTTGATTTGCCTCTCTAGTCCTTCCATACTCTTTGGGGCCACAATTCCAGTGTAGCATCAATTCCAATAGGAGAGTTAGTCTTCAGCATGCCATCGTGACTAGAGAATCCCACAGACCAGTAGGGTTTTTTTTTATGTCCATTAAGGTAGTTAACAGTGATCTAAAATATGAATCATTCTTTTCCATTTGCTCAACAATCAATGTCTCCAAGAAAACTATCATCCCTGAGTCAGTCAGGACTAATCTTAACTTCTCATTAACTTTAACAAACAGAAGAAGCTTCAGTGACCAATTCACCATTCATCTCCTACACTTTTTTCTCCATGTAGTTCTTAAATATGAACTCAGACCTTAAATCCAATAAAATATATGACTGATGCCTTTATTGAAGATATATTAACTCCTAACAGATATCAAGCACCTTTTTATCACTGGCTTCTCTCTTTGAACAAAATTAACTTTTCTACTTTAATTCCTTGTCCAATAAAATTCTTACATTTTTAAAAATGTTTAATGCATTTTGGCAAATTTATATGTAGACTTAACTACATTTTGTATTTCAATTCAATTTTCTATAGAATATCTCCTCCATCACATTAAAATTTCATATTATGACTCATTTCTTCCCAATATATGATAAAGTCCTAGTGGAAAGTAACTTCTTTTTCTAAAACTCTATTTACATCCAACTTTGAGTATTGTCACATATTAAGTACCTCTTAGAACATACTAATAAATGAACAAACAATAAATAAATGAAAAGAATTTCAATAAGATTTAGTCTTGAAGAATAAAGACCCAACAAATGCTGTGTATGATAAGTACCTTTAATCGAAATAGAAAATAAAAGGAAATTAAAAGTACTATAATAATCTTATTAAGTATATATATCAACAGAACAGAATAAATAAGATGCTTTAAAGAATTGTCAGAAATAAATATCAAATATGATAATGGTTAATATACTCAAAAAGATAAAGTTATTGTATATATTCAATAAGAATACAATGCTATGTTTGCCGTTGGCTGATTCTGAAATGGCAGCCATTCTATGTGGAGTGAGATGAAATCTCAATGTTGTTTTCATCTGCATCTCTCGAATGACTAATGATGTTGAGCATTTCTTCATATGCTTCTTAGCTGCTCTTACTTCTTCCTCTGAAAAATATCTGTTCATTTCAGATGCCCATTTTTGAATTGGGTCATTAAATTT
>PVIR01039474.1:0-13904 GCA_004026965.1 Petromus typicus
CCTGCCTCTGCCTCCCGAGTGCTGGGATTACAGGCGTGAGCCACCACGCCCGGCACTGTGGTATGTGGTACTGGTTGCTGCTGGGTGTGGGTCTCCACACCCAGTATTGTTATGTGGTTACCGGGGAATCGAACCCGGGCCCTTGCGCTTGCAAGACAGGCGCCGGAACCACTGAGCTAACTCCCCGGCCCTTCAAAAATATTTTTATCAGGACACCTCAGTAGCTGAACTGAAAGCATTCATAGGTTTACTGTATTTAGCAGGGATTTCTTATGGTAATTGCAGGAATGTAAACGACTTATGGAAAAGTGATGTCAAAATATGGCATAAAAATTTATAGCTTTCAGCCGGGGATTTAGCTCAGTGGTTCTGACGCCTGTCTTGCAAGTGCAAGGGCTTGGGTTCGATCCCGGTAACCACATACCATACTGGGCAAAGAGACTCATGCCCAGCAGCAATCAGTACCACATAACACAGTGCCTGGCGTGGTGGCTCATGCCTATAATCTCAGCATTTGGGAGGCAGAGGCAGGATTGCTATGATGAGAGTTTGAGGCTGAGCTCAGGGCCAGCCTGAACTACAAAGTGAGACCCTGTCTCAAAAACAAAAATTATAGCCTTGTAGATGTGAAGATATATTATGTTTTCAATTTAAAAATTTATCCTGGAACTCAGCTGCTAGGTTCTTATTCACATAATAGTGAACAGACTTGTTTCTCCCATCTCCCAAACTAATCAGAATGTGACATTCCACAATTGCTTTATCAGTTTCCAATCGATGTTATATTTGCAAATGGAACACAAATTAACCAGCATAGGAATTGGACACAGGAACAAAGCAGAAATTCCAAATGAAATGTTGCAATTTCAAAACAGAGAACTGTATAGTATAATCTTTGGATTTAAGAAAGATTTACATTGGCCTCAGATATGACAAAGAGAAAAAAAAACTGTTACTGCTGATGTCAACATTACACTGTACTGGAAATATAATGTAGATGTTTATTCTAATTAATAGAATGTGAATATATTAATATTCATATTAATAATTAAACACTTTATGTTCCTGTTAACTACACATTGTATAATAAGCTGTTGACACAACAGTAGGACCAGCTATAAGACAAGAATATCCTACAAACAGGCTAGGAAAGCAAAACTGTCAGTGTAAGAGATACACGGATACAGAATGTGCTTCTTAACAGGTAAGGACTACCTTAGGTGTCATAACTGAAGTAAAGATTTTTTGCTACAATGCTATTTTCATTGTAGTTCATATAGAAATTTATTTCTACTATTTGTTTGTTAGGGTTTTTACACCAAAGACTAGTTAATGTTGAGAATTTTGATGCTTTGAAAAATAATATATATTAAAAATTCAACTTTATTTTTATGATTTTTTTCTATCAGAACTAATTGTTTAATATAAAAGCTCATAAAGTTAAAATTGGTAGTTTTTCAATAGAAATATTCTAAGGAATAAAGTAAGTATGACATAATCATGTTTATGTCTCTTTGTGACAAAATTTATGTTAAGCTCTGCAGTTAATTAAAGGAGTCCTTCCATTGCTTTCCCCTCTTTCCTCTTCTTAGGGCTCAAAACTGTTTTGATACTTTCTTCTAGTGTCATTCATGGTTCTTCACTTTTGAGCAAATTATCAATATTGGCTACTTTATAACAAAAAGGAATTTCTTGGAAAGTAGTGTTAATACACTGGATCAAGAAAGAGCCAATCCCTACTCTTGTAACAGACAAGAACTGAGTAGGGCTTGGTGACAAACATGCCTGCTCATTTTGCTCAGATTGAGGTCTCTAATTAATTTTCTCCAACTTCTTTCAGCTTTTCTTTCACAGGGTTCATGATTCACACAACAAAAGGAATATGTTTTATATAGCTTGGCAAAAAGGAAGACAAAACTTATTTTTTTACTTTTGGGTATTTAAAATTTGTTGGTTTTTTTGAAGCAGGGTCTTGCTGTATAACTCAGGCTGGCCTTGAATTCACTCTGTGACCCAGGATGTCTTCAAACTTGCAGCGATTTTCCTGCCTCTGTCTCGCAAGTGCTAGGTTTATAGGTATGCATCACTATGCCTGGCCAAGGCTTCTAATAAACACTTCTACACATATATTCCAATAGGGAGGAGATAATCCTCAAAGAAGCAGGAGTAAGTGAAACAGATGACAGATAGTGAAATTTAGCCAATATCCAAAAGAACTTGCAATTGAAAGATTTTGATTATTTTTATGAAGTCCTTGATTGTAGATACCACAGCCAGGCTGGCATCATTTAACTATCAAGGTCATGGTCAAGGCATGTAAAACTAGGGAAGAAAGCTAGCTCTTTCACAGAATACTATATGATTGTGTATATGAATATTGAACATTTTATTCTTTTATAGTTCCCAAATTATACACAGTGGAATTAAAATAATTTATTTTAAATAAAAATTTATTAAACAATGCACGTAGAAATAGAACTAGGTACTCAAGCGCAAATAATATGAAAGGAATTTATAAGTAATGTCATGTTTATTCCTGAAATGGTCTCCATCTTGACAAACGTTGTCAGTGTGTATGCAGGATATGAAGTTGGAAGATACCATAGTAATTTATTCTAACATACTTTCAGAGCACTGTGTATGTACTGACTCTTCTGAGAATTTACTACCAATAATAACACATATAATGCTCTTTTAAGTTTATTTCTCTCTTGGGGTTGAATATGTTACCTCTGCTCTCTTCCTTAATAGTTGTGCAATCTTCCTGAGCATTATTTGACTTAAACTATAAGTGGAAACAGCAACAATAATATTAGTGATATGTAAATAGCAGCAGTACAAAATAATACTGCTACATGATGTTTCTCCAAAGATAAAAGATATTTCAAAGAAAAAGAAGTTCTGTGACTGTAGCATGTTGTTATCTATGTGTAAGAAATAACTTGGACATCACAAAGTTATAGGTTGAACCAAACTGGGAAACAAAGCACTCCAACAGTTGAATACACACTAGAATGTGGAATATTTTATGATGGCTTAGTTTCCTCGCACTGCTGCAATAAATTAACACACACTCAGTGGCTTAAAATAACAGAAAGTTATTTCCGTACAATTTTGAAAGTTAAATGTCTAAAGAAAGGGATTAGAAGGGCCGTGCTCTCTCTGAATGCCCCAGGGGAGAATCTACCCTTGCCTCTCTCTGTTTCATGGTTTCTCCTGGAAATCTTTCATTCTCCTTAGCTTGTAGTTGTATCATCCCAGTATTTGTCTTCACTCTCCCTTCTTCTGTGTGTGTGTGTTCATGTGCTCCAAACTGTTCTCCCCTTACAAAGACATCTGTTATTAGACTTAAACTCCACTCTAATTCAATATGACAACATTTTAATTGGATTACAGCTGCCAAGATCCTCTTTTAAAATAAGATTACATTCACAGGTGTCAAGGGATGAGACTTAAGCATATCTTTGTGGAGGACATAATTCAACCAACTACAGATGTATATCAGACTGAAGTGATAAGGTGACAACCTCCATAGCTGACAAGATGTTATCAACAAATCAGCAATAAACTGAAGTTTATCACTGCTTGCTCTTTTTGAATGGAGAAGTAGAAGTCTATGTTCCTAAACACTTTATAAACACAAAAAACCGCTATACACCAGGTTTAGAAGTATAAGACTAAATGATCAGAAGAAATCATGAGCTCTTTGTAGTTTTCAAATAATAATTGAATTGATGCAAGTAAACATAAATTTAGGGTTACACTGAAAGTTGTTAGTGTGACAGATGTAGGAGTTTACTTTGATCACAGTAATAGTGAAATTTTCTTTATCTTTTCTTTTTTTTTGTGTTCTGGAATGAAGTCAGGATCTTATGTTTGCCAGCAAGACATGGTAGCATTGAGCTGCAACCCCAGCCGAGTAACGGTTAAATTTTATTTTTAACTTCATAGTCAGTGTTGCCAAATTATTAGTCTAGATTTTTTTGCAAGTACTTTGTAAGGCTCTAAACATCTACAATCAGATGACTCTAAGTAAAAGAAATTATCTCTGTTATATTGGTGGGCTGTATCCAGCCAGGTGAAGCTTTAGGAGCAAAAACTAATTTCCAGAGAAGAAAGAATTCTGTCTCAAGACCGTAATATACAAATTTTGCCTGCTTTTCCAGCTACTCACCTGACCAAGTTTTGCACTTGATGTACATATACACAAATAAACATATTATATATTTATGATATATGTATTTTAAGCTTCTACACAGTAAAGAAAATACCTAACGGAGTAAAGAGGTAGAGTACAGAACAGGAAAAAGTTCCTCTTCCAATCATGCTAGTTTTCTAGGATTAATATCCAAAATGTAAAGCATTCAAAAGCTTAAAATCAACAGCTGGTTGTTTTAACAATAATTTTTCCCCATGAAGATGGAAAGTCTTTTCATCTTAGTGTCTTTTTCAGTTTTGGTCTGCAGGTCATTGTGGAAGTTTTTTGCCTCTTTGATTAGGTTTATTTCTTTGATGCTATTGTGAATAGAATTATTTTTCTGACTTCTTGCTAAGCTAGTTCATTATTGGTGTATAAAAACACTAATGTTGATTTTGTACCCTGCTACTTTATTGAATTTATCAGCTGTGAAAGTCTCTTAGTAGACTCTTGTCTTACTTTTTTATTTCTGGGGCAAAATATCCAATATCCATAATATCCTACATCCCCTTTTAACCCCATCTAGTCTACAAACCTAATGATTGGTGCTACCCACACCCAGGGTTGTCTTCACTTTAAAATTATCCATATCCACACCCAGAACTATGTTAAACCTATCAGCGGATTAATGCAGGATCGCATATTGGTGGTCAGGTGGCCTCCCAGAATCCCCTACCAGCATATGAGGCTCTGGGAACCATTTACAAAAGTCATAACAAATCTGTAGATATTTCTAACCATATATTCGTATCATCTGGCTATTTTTAAAAATATATTTCATTTGTCTGCATGCTCTGGCTAAAACTTTAGGTGGTATATTGAGTAGAAGTGGATAGCAGACAAATTTACCTTGCTCCTTATTTTAGAGGATATGTTTTCATTTTTTCCCATTCAGAATGCTATTGGATGTGGATTTGATCTACAGTCTTTATTATATTGAAGTATTATTCTTCAGTACCACATTTCTTTAGAACTTCTATCACAAATGGATGTTCAATTTTGTTGAAGGCTTTTTCTGTATCATTTAAAATGATCATGTAATTTTAATTCTTGTGTCTATTTGTGTGGTATGTTCTACTGACTGACTTGTACATTCTGAGTCATGCTTCCATCGCAGGACTGAAACCAACTTACTGTGGTAGATTAACCAATATTTTGGTATTGGGAACAATCTTGTTTGAGATTGCAAGGTCAAAACTGACCAGGCCTTCCAGCTGGCAGGTGGACTTTGGACCTAACTCCCGGCCTTGAACTCATTATATACCTCAAGTGAGCCTTGAACTCACAGCAATCCTGCTTCCTCTGCCTGCTGAGTGCTGGGATTACAGGTGTGAACCACCACACCTGGCACTGTAGTATGTGGTAATTATTGCTGGTGGGCGTGATTGTGTGGTACTTATAACTGGTGGGGGTGAGTCTCTCTCTACATTGGCATTGTTGTATGTGGTTCCCTGTGATTGAACCCTGGTCCTTGTGCTTGCAAGGCAGGCATTGGCATCATCGAGCTAAATCCCAGGCCTTCGATTTAACTCTTGTCTTCACCTCTGGTAGCTACAGGGATTTTGATAGTCCCACATGCTGTGATGCTTCAGGGCAGAATACACCAGGATCTACCTAACTTCTCAGGGACTATTGCAGACATCTGCCTTGTCCTGCCCTGTAGGATATTCATCTACATAACTTCTTTAGGACTATTGTTAGTTCTTCTCTGCCCTCCCAGGTCTTCTGGAATGTATAGAATGAAAGGGATAGCCAGTTTGGATCTGGAGAAATAAAAGGTGTGGCAGGCTGGGGTCCTGGGTCTTATTGCCCAGAATAGCATGGATCAGGCCTGGGCTCAGCTTCTCTGTCTCATTTCTGCCTAATTATTAGTTATGTAGCTGTGTGCCATCAACTCACAGGAGACTAGAACTTAATGCAAAGGTTCTAGTTACCTTCCCTTCCCCTGTTTCCCACAGTTTGGGTTTGGAAAACTCACCTGAGGATTGTTGCCAGTGGCATAAAGAGAGACCTGGTGGGGAAGATCTTGGGCTGTAAATTTCCTAGAAGAAGATTGCTCCGGATGGTTTTTCCTAGTACAAACTTGGCTGTTTTTATTGGAGGAGGAGCTCAGGACCTCGCTGTCACTGGGAATGACTGCTGTTTTTGCCAGAGGATTCTTCTTCACTGCAAGCCTCACTTCCTGGCTCCAACATAGATCCGTTAGCCTGGTGGCAAAAATCCTTCACCCTACTGATATTGCTGGTCAGTAGTTTATCACTAGGACTGCTAGCTTTCTTTGGACTTACCTTGCACCTGGGAAGTTGAGTTCCTTCACCTTTGGGAGCTAAGATTGGTATTACAGTCTACTTTATTATTTTCTCTACACTGTCTTTCTATTTCTCTGTGATCTTTAGCTTCCTCATATTGAGTGATCCTTATAGTTCTATTCAATCTTAACATTATTTCATCTTAAGCATGCTATATTTCGCTATGTCAATTCCTTCCATCTCTTTTCCTACTTCAACCCAATCAGACTTCTATTTTCATTTTTAATTTGCCATTTCATTACTACAGTAAGATGTTATAGTAATTTCCAGTTACCTATAAGATAAAAGCCAAATATGCCGTGGCTAGTAGTGATTCTCCTTAGTTTTGCCCAAATTCTATCCTCATCTTTAACTGGAATTCCACAGCTCTGGGTCCCTGTGGCTGTGGCTAGGGCAAGCTGTTCACTCATCGTGCCTGGCTTTCTGCAGTAGATCATTCCCCTACATACATGTCCTGAGTTTCACATTCCATTCCCTTTCCCATGTTACTCTTGGGATCTTCCAAAGTCCAACAGAACTCTTATCTTTATAGCAAAAATGCTAATATGTTGATTTTGAGTTTAGCAACATTGATTCAAATTCTTAACCATAGATAAAGCCTTCATCAAATAGGCGTATTTGCATTCTTGGCTTTATCTTTAAATAAGGATGTTAAGACCCAGTGAGTGGTAGAGTGCTTGCCTAGCATGTTCAGGGACCCAAGTTTGATTTCCCAGCACTACTTATTAAATAATATTGCAAAAAATATAAAAATAAGGATATTAATACCTTATTTACCATATAATGTTCTTAGGTTGTTGTGTTTGTTACATAAAATTTGTATGCCAAGACCTTAATATAGTCCCTGGTATTCAGAAGTTAAAAATTATTGGGCCAGGGATCTAGCTCAGTGGTTCCAGCATCTGCCTTGCAAGTGCAAGGGCCTTGGTTTGATCCCCCTGAACCCCATAAAGCAAATGCCGGGTATGGGGACACACACTCACCTGCAATCAGTACCAACTATCACCCTGCTGGGCGTGGTGGCTCTCACCTGTAATCCTAGCACTTGGCAGGCAGAGGCAGGAGGATTGCTGTGAGTTCAAAGTTGAGCTCAAGGCCAGCCTGAACTATAAGAGTGAGCCCCTGACTCAAAAGTAGAAAATATTTAAAAGGAAAGAGAATGTGAGGGTAAATAATGAGGGAAAATGAATGTGGTAATAATAAAGAAAAAAGAAAACAAAGATTGTGTAATATGGGGGTGGAGGGTTGCAGGGCAGAGGGGAGAAGGGAAAAAATGAGAATCACGTCATGTCACATACTGGTACAAACTCTCAATGTTGAATGAGATTATGATGTGTATTCATAATGTACCAATAAAGATTAAAAAAAGGTTAAAAGTTATTATTTAATATTTCTACCCTGTGTTAATTTTTCTTTGTTTTGGTACTGGAGTTTGAACTTAGGACCTTGTGCCTGTGAGACAGGTGAGGCTCCACTGAGCTATATATTCCAGGCCACAATTTTTTTCTGACATTTACCTAATATAGCAAGTTTTTATTGGTCTAATAACTTCATAATTATTTTGCTTCCCATTGTTAATTTCCTATTCTTTCTTTTGCATAAATCCTATTTTGCCCTAGATTCTATATTTTGTAGGAGTATGGACCTTGCTTTGTACATTTTTCTTATTACTTAGAACAGTGCTTTTCAGCACATTTATTATCCACTTTCCTCTATATTTATTAGCCATGTTCCTGGCATTATGACTATGTGCTTTTTCCTCACCTCTTTTATTCCCCACCTATCAAGTTTTTATCCTTTTGGTCTTAGCCCTAAGTTTTTTCAAAGATTTATTTGTCAGATATTTATTAAGAATCTACAACATATTAGACATATACTCTACTCTGGACATATATTTTGAACTAAAACTAATGTATTTTTTTGACTGTGGAACTTGTAGTCTATTAGAGAGAAACTGACATTTGTCCAGTATCCATAGAAAAACTACATGTGGTTCTATGAGAAAACTGACATTTTATGAAATACTCATATAATGTTATGTGGCACGATGAGCAATTGTACTAGGGAAATTTGGCGTGAATACTTGATACCTTAAGTACGAATAAAGTTCATCTGGGTGAAGAGATAATGGAAGATTATGGTGTAGGAGGGAACATGGTAGGCATGGTAAAGTTGGCCTAGGGGTGGGCTGGTCAGGAGGAGTCAGGTGGTGACATGAACAGCTACCTTTTGACCACATACTCTATAGATGTCATGATCTTGCTTCTAGACATCACAATCTTAAAAGATGTCATGCTTAATTTTTATCTTAGAAGTACTTATTTAGAGAAAATATTCAAAAGAGCAATTGGACAGTCTGCTGCTTCCAGGTATGTGTCTAAGTAATAAGAACTAAAAGACCAGTGTGGCCAGATCTCAGAGAGGGATTAGGATCCTGGAAATAAATGTAGTCAGAGAGGTAGATGGGTCAGATCAAACACACACAAAATTATGTACTAGGTTAAAGAGATTTATCACAGGTAAAAGATGGTTTTAAGCTAGGGAGTTAATGGGTTGGATTGTTGAAGTAGTATCTTTGATTGCTCTGTGGAGGAAGAAGACTTCCTTGTGTCACCTTTTGTCACTCCTTTTTACATGAATGAGGATGTTGTTATATAGCTAATATTTGTTTTAATCTGTTTCATATTATAGTATTTCTTTCCAATCATTTATTATATCAATTAGGACGTGGTTTGCTGTAAGAAAGAATACTTAAAATGCCTTAAACAAATAGAAGCTTCTTTTTCTCTCATATAAAGTAATCTACAAGCAAGCATTCAGGATTAGTAGCAAAGTTTAACAGATACCAAGGCTTTTTTTTTTTTTTTTTTTGAGACAGGCTCTGCTTTGTAGTTCAGGCTGGCCCTGAGCCCAGCCTTAAACTCAATCACAGCAATCCTCCTGCCTCTGCCTCCCAAGTGCTGGGATTACAGGCATGAGCCACCACGCCTGACATTGTGGTATGCGGTACTGATTGCTGTTGGGCGTGTATGGTATGTGGTTACTAAGGGATCAAGGAGTTGATCTTCCTTCTGTGGCTCTACCAGCTTAGTGTGTACTGTCTCCTGTTCCAAGATGACCACTTGGATTCCACTCTGCCTTAAGGAGAAGGAACTAATAAAAGTGAAAGCACACCTTTTATTTCGGTGGAATTACTGGAAATGATATGTTTCCATGTTTTAGAATTTAATTGTGTGCAAATGATCAGCTCCAATGGATGTTGTTGGAGCATAGAATCAATTTGTGTGGCCATGTGCCAGCTAATAATTAAAAAGTTCTGTTTTATTCCCCTGTAAGAAGAGAAACATGAATATTGAGAACAAATCTGGGCCTTTGGCCACACTCTGTTATTTTTTGGGAAAGCAACCCTTGTATTCCCTACTAATTGGGATTAATTCAAAATTCAGAATTTTTGCAAGTTAAGGAAGACTACCAATGAAGTCTGGGTAGGACTTCCCATGTTCTAGTGGACTATAAACTAAAAGACAAGTTGCCTGCCATAAACATATCCAACATTTAATATTGGAAAAGAAATAGGTTAAATAGTAGTAAAAACTCACATCAGTCATTTGTTCCTAGAAATGATAAATTCCCAGCAGGCAGGAACAATGGGGGGAGGGGTAAATTTCTTGGTTAGCTACCTGGAAACAGTTTATTCTGTTCTTTGGAAGAAATTCCCTTATCTTTTGTTGTCTGTCTTTAGCTTTGCTCCTGGGAAGGTTTTATTTTTCCTATTTTCATTCAAGGACACTTTTGGAGGATAATGGATAGAAAGTCCTTCAGATTTATAGAAGTTTTGCAGATCATTTACCATTTCAGTGTTTTGGGGGCTTAGGAGTTATATTTTGAAGGCTAGTTATATGCATTTATTCTCTAAAGATAGATGTGACAGTATCTGCCATTTCATTAATTTTCCTTACAGTATGGCTTTGCTCTTTTCCCATTAAGAAATGGAGCATATTTACCCTCTTTTTGAACCTTGAGGCTTTTTGCTGTTTCATACAATAGAATACAGTAAACTAGCACTATGTGATTATAGTGATTTCCAAACTTGCTCTTGGAAAGCAGTCTCCATCTATAGTTATGTAGAAGCCCAAACTAAGTGGATAGGTTACATGTACTGCGTGGATTCACTAACTTCTTTTTTTTCTAATTCAAGTCTTTATTGGTACATTATGAATACACATCATCATCATAGTCAACATTGAGAGTTTGTACCAGAATATGACGTGACTTGATTCTAATTTTTCCCCTTCCCCTACCCACCCTGCAACCCTCAACCCCTATATACATAAGCTTTGTTTCCTTTTTTTATTACTATCACATTCTTTTTCTCCTTTTTATCTACCCCTACACTCTTTCCTTTTAAATATTTTCTATTTCACAATATCAACTATATATACTAGAACTCATTTACATCTTCATTTTCTCATACCAGAGAAAAGATATGATATTTACACATCTGTGTCAGTAACCTTTCTTGAATAATAGCCCATAACCAGCATAAATCACTAGACATTGAAAACAATCAGCCCACTACTACTGTTTGCAACTTCATTGAGAGATCTTAAATTTGAGCTATCTGCACACATAACTGTCTATCTTGTCCTTAACTGAGGGATGGTAATAGTAATAACAGATTTCTGTAGTTTCACACACTGTTAACACAGCAAGAAATACCTGATACAAGGCTTTTGCAAAGTGGATGTGAAGGTTTTCGTAGTATAGTTCTCTCTCAAAGAAAACAGAAAGCCACTTCTATATAATTCTATGTATAAGCACCCCTAGTTATAGTTCTTAAATGAAGTCTTAAAACTGTGGTCTTTTATTTATCATTTTCTTGATTTCCTGATACGTTTCCTCTCATGTTGATGGTGGCTATCCTGTGATAGAGAAAATGGGTTTCAAGTGAAGAAAACACTATTAATATCATCTTTGTCAATTGGCTTATAACCTTCACATGTGAGCCTAAAAGTGAAATCCTGCTAAAGCCTTTATTTCCTGGTCACCTGATCTCTACAATTCTGTTTCAGAATTACACTTCAGTACCATGTAATGAAGCTATAGACTTTTTCAATCTAGCAGTGCTGTAAATCATGACTCCTAACATATCTGTATCAGAGGCTGCTCTCTGCAAAGCTGAGTTCCATCTCATAGTATGTAGTTTGGCTCAAATTTAACCTTTTCTGGTGGGAAATTACTGAAAATATTAATAAGAAAACAACAACTACCAACATTTTATATCTTTTGTATCATTTTCCTTAGTGTCATCCTCGCCATATGATCTGACTTGCAAGGGTTAGGGTTAGGGTTAGACACTCAAAATTTAAAGTAGTAGAGTTTTAGTTTTTAACTTATGTTATCTAGGGACTCCACTGATAGAGACCAGGCTCTAAGGGGGAAATTTCATGGTGCAGTAGCATGATAGAAGAACACTGCTTACCCCATGGAAGCCAGATAGCAGAGAGTGAAGGACAAAAATATACTCTACAAAGTCCGGCCCTCAGTTACCCAACTGTTCTGACCAGGTACATCTCTAAACATAAGAATTTGTCAGGCGCCATTTTAGATCTAAATGATGCCATTTGCCCCTGGCCCCAGAGGGCACATGTCTGGCACAAATGAAGTGTTTTCTACCTCTAAAACTCCCCAAAGTCTCAACAGCTTTTGACTTTTCAGAAGTTCAAGTCAGATTCTCTTCTGAGACTCAAGGCAAACTGTTACCTACCAACCTATGTGATTAATGCCAAGTTGATGCCAAAGTTTGCCACCAGTGTGGAATATGCAGGGCTCTGTTGGACCATGACTGCAATACCCTGTGAATGCCTTGATGACTGAGCATGATGTAATGAATCTCAGAGAACCAAATTCTTAGGAAGCCCCTCTTTAACACTGGCCCCAGGGTCTCTACTCTTAAATGTCTACAGCTTTTCATGTTTGAGCGTGTGATCCATGGAGCATTGCTGATTCCTGAGCTGCCTTCAGTCATCATCCTTGTACAATGTGCTCATTTCCTTTTTTTTTTTTTTTTTTTTTTTTAGGTTTTTGGAGACAGGGTCTCGCTTTGTGGTTCAGGCTGGCCCTGAGCTCAGCCTCAAACTCACATCACAATCCTTCTGCCTCTGCCTCCTGAGTGCTGGGATTACAGGCATGAGCTACCACACCCGGCACTGTGGTATGTGGTACTGGTTGCTGCTGGGTGTGGGTCTCCACACCCAGTATTGTTATGTGGTTACCGGGGAATCGAACCCGGGCCCTTGCACTTGCGAGACAGGCGCTGGAACCACTGAGCTAACTCCCCAGCCCTCATTTCCTTTTTAATGGCTTTAATCTCTTCAGCAGCTGCACCTCCTGTGGTTCCAACTTGCCATGTGATTTCTTACGGACTTTTCAAATTTTTATGTTCTGCCTTTTTCCTCCATTTCATACTATCAGTCTTCCTAAAAGCAGACAGAAGTGCCCATGTCATCACTTAAATGTTGACCCTCTTGAAATTTCCTCATCCAGATTAATTCATCCATGTTCCTTAACTTTAGTCTCCTGGAAAGTCTCAGGATATAGATGAAACATAGACCAATTCCATACCAGAATGTAATGCACATGGCCTCTAGTCTGGTTTCCAGTAGATTCCTAACTGAATCTCCATAGGTTTGGCCTTTGCCTCTGCCTTCCTGTCAACTTTCAGGTCTACTGAGCTCTGACTAGAATCACCTGACAGGGTCTGTTGAAAGCTCTCTAGAGCTTCTCTGTCCTGGCTCTCCAAACCTTTCAGAGCACTTCCCAGCTCTGCAGACTACTAAATCACTCATTCTAGTGCAGTCACAACAGTGACCCCCTCCTGGTACCTCTTTTCTGTCACTGGGGCAGAATACATGGTCCCTGCAACCTAAACTAAGAGAGATTTATTTTCATGTATGGATTCTGGGGACTCATTCCATGGTTCACTGGCTTCAGGGCAAAAAAAAAAAAAATGCATGGTACAACAGCACAATCCATGGCAGTCAGAAAGCAGAGAGAGGGTGGGCACTGAGAATAAGAGCACCTTCCAAGTGACACCATCACTGACTTGCCTCCTCTGCCCACTCCCCACCTCCCCAAAATTGAGTCTTCTGGGGAAGATTTCAGACCAAAACCATAACATTGAGTAAAAAAAGCTTATTTGGTCAAGACTTTTGATTGACCAAATGTATGTTATCATCAAATGAGGGTCACTCATTTTCCACCCTACAATGACTAGATAATTTTTACCTGCTACCTCCCAGATCAATAAGTCACTACTTAGTTTGCTTTTAACTCATCATCATTTGCAACATTTATTTTCAGTTATCTTCATTTCGAGTCACTTTGGATTAAATTCA
>PVIR01039475.1:0-13903 GCA_004026965.1 Petromus typicus
AAACAAAATGATCACACACAATGATCAAATAGCGGCTTCATCCCAGGGATTCAAAGATAGCTGAATGTTTGCAAATCATTAAATGTAATCTTTCATATACACAGAAGCAAGGACAGCAACCACGTGATCATCTCTACAGGAGCAGAAAAAGCCTTTGACAAATCTAGCATTTATTCATGATAGAAACTTCAGAGAAAATAGGCATAGGAAGACTATCTCAATCTGATAAAAGTCATTCATGATAGACCTACTACCATCATTACATCAAATGAATAAAAACTGAAAGCTTTCACTACAAAATCAGGAATAAGACAAGAATATTCACTATCCTTTCTCTTGTTCATCATGATACTAAAAACTGCCAAGATCAATCATGCCAGAGAAAGATATAAAAGGAATATGTGAATTATTATTATCTGCAGACATCATGATCTTCTACATAGAAGACCCCCAAATTTAAAAGAGTACAACTATAATTAATTGCCAAGATCACCAAACAGGATATAAAACAAACAAACAAAAAAAATCAATCTTTTATACCAACAATGAAGCCATTATGAAATACATTTGAAAAATGTGTAATTTACAGTGGCATTAAAATATTCAATACTTATGATTTAACCTAATCAAGGAAGTGAATGACCTCTACAATGAAAAATACAGTACTCTTTTTAAAAAGCGGATCAAAGAAAATGTTAGAAATGTAAAGATATTCTGTTCCTGTATAGCTAGAATCAATATTGTCAAAATGACTTCACTTCCAAAATTTATAGACAGTTCTAAATAAGAGTACCAACAACATTCCTCACAGAACACAGAAAACAGTTCTAAAATTCATATGGAACAATAAATAGTAAAGACTATCCTGAATAATAAGAGTAAATCAGGAAGTATCACGATATCAGATGTAAAGCAATGTTACAAAGCTGCAGTGACAAAAACGACATGATACAGGCATAAAATCAGTGGAAAAGAACAGAGGGTTCAGAAAAAACCTTAGGCATGTCATGCTATTTGATCTTCAACAAACTTTCCATAAAACACCTTACAGGAAAGGTAGCCTCTGCTTATTTTTTTTTGTTGTTGATTTTTTTTCTTTTTTTTTTTTCTTTTTTTTTTTTTAGTTTTTTTGAGAAAGGTTCTCACTTTATAGTTCAGGCTGACCCTACCCTCACCAGGTTGCCCAGACTGGTCTTGAACTCAGATAACCTCCTGCATCTGCCTTCCAGGGCTGGGAGGGAGCCAATACACCTGGCTAAGATCGCCTTTGTAATAAATGGTGTAGAAAATAATTGATTATTTAACACCAGTAGAGAAAAAAAGACAACTTACAATATGGGAAAAAATGTAACAGTTGTTTCCCAGACAAAGGGGTTCTGTCTAGAGTATATAAAGGGTTAAAAAAATCAGCCCCCCAAATTTAAAGACCCAGTTCAAAAATGAGCATCTGGGCCCAGGGACTGAGTTGCTGAGTTTAGCAGCGGGTGGCTCGGGAAACAGGACTGCAGCACTGAGTCTGTATCACTGAATCTGTGCCGGGGTTGGAGCTTACCGGCCTCCAGGCCCACGCCGGAAGAGCGCCCAGGGACTGAGGTTAGCAGCGGACAGCTCGGGAAACGGTGACTGTGCCATCGAATCTGCACTGGGTTTGGAGCTTGCTGTGCTGCAGGCCCATGCCGGAAGAATGCCCAGGGACTGAGTTTAGCAGCAGGCGGCTTGGGAAACAGCGACTGTGGCACCCAGTCTGCGTCACTGAATCTGCGCTGGGTTTGGAGCTTACTGTGCTCCAGGCCTACGCTGGAAGAGTGCCCAGGGACTGAGTTTAGCAGCAGGTGGCTCGGGAAACGGCGACTGCAGCACTGAGTCTTCATCACTGAATCTGCCCCGGAGTTGGAACTTGCTGGCTTCCACGCCTATGCAGGAAGAGCGCCCAGGGACTGAGGTTAGCAGGTCAGAGCCTAACTTTCTCCACAGTAACTGCAGAAGCACATCCAATGAGCTTGTATTGGTGAGTAGGTGGGCCTTTTGGAACAACAGCCCCTACCATTGCAACTGTACAGGGCCTACAGCCTAATGGCCTCCAGGCCGACTGCACAAGCGAGCTCAGAGACTCTGTATTGCTGATCAGGTGGGCCCATTGCAACCTCAGACAGTGCCATTGTAGCAGTTCAGGAGCCACAGTCTCCCTGCTTGTAAAGCAGACAGGAAAAGGTGTTCTCACGGTATTCATTGAGTGCCTCATATAGTGTGCCAGAACTAGGGGTTTTTCTTTAGGTCCCAATACAGACTGCAAAGAACAACCCAGGAAACACTGCTATTTTAAGGTTCCTAATTATTAGGAGGAAAGTGACTTGCAACAAACAGCGCCAGAAAACAGGGCAGGTCAGAGATGAGGAAACACTCCAAATCTCAGACACAAAGATCCTCGCCTCCAAGTAACACAGGGGGAAGGGAAATAGAGAAGTGTGAAGCCCAGTCTCCAGGGCCCTCAGAAGTGGTAACCAAAGCAGACCTAGTAAAATGGAAATCAGAACAGATCTGTGAGATGAAAGCAGAGATATTGGACACTGTCGACATGATGATTAATAAAGCTAAAGAGGAAATCATGGAGTTCATAGAATCCAAGATAGCAAAATCACTGGAACCCTTCAAACACCTACAAGCCCAGGAAATTAAGAAAGAAAATGAAAGCTTGTGCAATAGAATTAATTTGGCAGAACACCGAATTTCAGACCTAGAAGACAGGATCTCAACCAATGAACGGGAAAGGCATAATCTATGGAAAAAAGCAAGCGATAATGAAAAGGCAATACAACAGCTTCTAGATGATTCAAAGAAGAATGACATAAGATTGATTGGAGTCACTGAGGAAGCAGGAGACAACGCTAAAGACATCAAAAAGCTATTCACACAGATAATGGCAGAAAACTTCACAGAAAAAGGTCAAGAATTGGACATACAAATATATGAAGCATTCAGAACGCCACAAGCCCGTGATATGAAAAAATCTATACCTAGGCATATCATCATAAAAGTCCCACATATCCAAAAAAAGAATGAAATACTGAAAGCAGCTAGAGAAAAGAAAACAGTTACATTTCAAGGGAATGCCCATCAGGATCACAGCAGACTTCTCAACTCAAACATTCAATGCAAGAAGAGCCTGGAGTGAAGTCTTTCAAGCCCTAAAGGAAAACAACTTCCAACCCAGACTGATATATCCTGAAAAACTATCCTTCAAAATTGATGGGGAAATAAGATACTTTCATCACAAAGAACACCTGAAAAACCTCACAAATACAAAACCCGTGCTCCAAAACATTTTAAAGAATATCTTGGAGAAAAATAAGGAAAGTTACAAATCCATGAGACCTAACCGAGTCAACCCATGGGACCAAACAAGAAAATGATGGGGAAAGGGCAGAAGTACAATAACACAGCCAAGAACAGGAAAACATGACAGCACTAAATTTACCTATATGAGTAATAATGATTAATGTCAATGGACTCAACGTACCAATTAAGAGATGCAGACTGGCAGAGTGGATCAAAAAGCAAGATCCTACAATCTGCTGCACACAAGAAACACAACTAATTCAGAAAGAAACCCATGGACTAATAGTAAAGGGATGGAAAACAATACTCCATGCGACTGGAAACAGTAGGAAAGCAGGAGTGGCAATCTTATTTGCAGACAAAATGGACTTCAAGCCAAAGCTGATAAAGAGAGATAAAGATGGACACTATCTTTTAGTTCAGGGAAAAATCCAAGAGACAGAAATCACAATCTTAAATATCTATGCTCCAAATTCTAATGCACCCAACTATATAAAACAAATATTAACGGACTTGAAAAACCAGATAAACTCCAATACAATAAGAGTAGGGGACCTCAATACCCCACTGTCACAAAGAGACAGATCGACTGGACAAAAAGTCACTAAGGAAATCCCTGAGCTCAACCAGACTCTTCAGCAAATGGACTTAATAGATGCCTACAGAGTATTTCACCCCACAAAGTCACAATATATATTCTCAGCTGCTCATGGATCATTCTCCAAAATAGACCATGTACTCATTCATAGAACAGGTTTAAGCAAATATAAAGGGATTGAAGTTATCCCTTGTATACTGTCGGACCATAGTGCCCTGAAATTGGAGCTATAGAAATTGATGGGACACAATAAAAGCAGTTCTATGAGGAAAATTCATAGCAGTGAAAGCCTACATCCAGAAAACGGAGCAAGCTCAAATAAACAACTTAATGCTGCACCTCAAGTAACTAGAAAGAGACAAGCAAAGCAAACCCAAAGCTCACACTAGGCCGGAAATTATAAGGATCAGGGCAGAAATTAATGCAATAGAAACCAAGAGAACAGTTCAAAAAATCAATGAATCCAAAAGTTGGTTCTATGAGAGGATAAACAAAATTGATAGACCCTTAGCCAACCTCATTAAACAAAGGAAAGAAAAGGCTTATATCTATGCTATTAGGAATGAGAATGGAGAAATTACTACCGACCCAGAGGAAGTCCAGAGGATTAGAAACACCTACTTTGAAAATTTATACTACAATAAAATGGAAAATGTAGAAGAAATGGATAGATTTCTAGACACATATGAACTCCCAAAGCTGAATAAAGAAGATATAGAAATGTTAAATGCCCCAATAACAATCTGTGAAATTGAAAATGTAATAAAAAACTTGCCAACAAAGAAAAGCCCTGGACCTGATGGTTTCACTCCTGAATTCTATAAAACTTTTAAAGAAGAGTTAGTGCCTCTACTTCTGAAACTCTTCAATGAAATTGAAAAGGAAGCAGTGCTCCCAAACTCTTTCCTGGAAGCAACCATTACCCTGATTCCAAAAGCGGAGAAAGACCCAACCAAATAAGAGAACTATAGGCCAATATCTCTAATGAATATCGATGCCAAAATCCTCAATAAGATCCTGGCAAACAGAATACAGACAATTATCAAAAAGATTATACACCCTAACCAAGTTGGATTCATCCCAGGGATGCATGGATGGTTCAACATATGTAAATCAATCAGTGTTATACACTATATTAACAGGCTTAAGGACAAAAATCATATGGTCATCTTAATTGATGCAGAAAAAGCGTTTGACAAAATACAATACCCATTTATATTCAAAACTCTACTGAAGATTGGAATAGATGGTCTGTATCTCAAACTAATAAAACATATATATGAGAAACCTTCAGCCAGTTTCATACTAAATGGTCAAAAATTGAAACCTTTCACACTAAGATCAGGAACAAAACAAGGGTGTCCTCTCTCACCACTTCTGTTAAATATAGTTCTGGAAATATTAGCCATAGCAATTAGGCAAGAGAAAGAATTAAAAGGAATAAAGATTGGAAAAGAAGTTAAATTGTCATTATTTGCTGACGACATGATATTCTATCTAGAGGATCCTGAAAACCCAATTCAAAACCTCCTGTAGCTAATCGTCAACTTTAGCTGCATAGCCGGTTACAAGGTCAACGTTCAAAAATCAATAGCCTTGGTATACACAAGCAGTAGACTCAGTAAGATAAAAATTGGAGTCAGTCCCTTTCACAATAGCACCCCCAAAAATAAAAATACTTAGGAATCAATCTAACAAAGGAGGTGAAAGACCTCTACTCTGAAAACTATAGCACTCTGAAAAAGGAGACAGAAGATGATATCCAAAAATGGAAAGACATACCTTGCTCCTGGGTAGGAAGAACCAATATTGTCAAAATGGCTATACTCCCAAAACTACTCTACACATTCAATGCAATCTCGATTGAAATCTCAACAGCATATTTCACAGATCTAGAGAAAAACAATCCAAACTTTCATCTGGAACCACAAAAGACCTAGAATAGCCAAAGCAATTCTAAGCAACAGGGACATGGTGGGGGGTATCACAACTCCGAACCTGAAACTATACTCTAAAGCCACCGTGGTAAAAACTGCCTGGTACTGGCAAAGTAACAGACCCGAGGATCAATGGAGTAGACTAGAAGATCCAGAAACTACTCCAGATACACTGAGCCACCTCATCTTTCACAAAGGAACCAAAAATCTTCAATGGAGGAAAGATAGCCTCTTTAACAAATGGTGCTGGATAAACTGGGCTTAACTTGCCAAAAACTAAAACTAGATCTAACTCTTTCACCATGTACCAAGCTAAAATCAAAGTGGATAAGAGACCTAAATATTAAAACAGACACTCTAAACCTACTACAAAACAGGTTAGGTAAAACTCTTGAAGATATTGGCTTAGGGAAAGACTTCATGAACAAAATTTCTATAGCACAGGAATTGGCTAAGGAAATCAACAATGGGACCTCATTCTTTTAAAAAGCTTCTGCACAGCAAAGGAAAGCACCAACAGTGCAAATAGGCAACCAACAATGTGTGAAAAAATCTTTGCCAGCTGTTCCTCAGATAAAGTGCTACTATCTAGAGTATATAAAGAGTTTAAAAAGATCAGCCCACCCAAATTTAATGACCCGATTCAAAAATGGGCATCTGAAATGAACAGATATTTTTCAGAGGAAGAAGTAAGAGCAACTAAGAAGTATATGAAGAAATGCTCAACATCATTTGAGAGATTTGAGAGATGCAGATGAAAACAACATTGAGATTTCATCTCACTCCACATAGAATGGCTGCCATTTCAAAATCAGCCAACGGCAAATGTTGGTGAGACTGAGGAGAAGAAGGAACCCTTCTCCACTGTTGGTGGGACTCTAGACTTGTACAGCCCCTGTGGAGATCAGTTTGGAGAATCCTCAAAAAGCTAGGATTGGCGGTCCCATTTGACCCAGTCATTGCCCTGCTAGTTATATACACACAAGAATTAAAAGACTCATATCACAGTGACATATGTACACCCATGTTGATAGCAGCCCAAATTGTGATTGCTACATCTTGGAAACAACCCAAATGTCCATCAACTGGAGACTGGATAAAAAAGCTGTGGTTTGGACCGGGGAGTTAGCTCAGTGGTTCCAGCGCCTGTCTCGCAAGCGCAAGGACCCGGGTTCAATTCCCCAGCAACCACATAACAATACTGGGTGTGGAGACCCACACCCAGCAGCAACCAGTACCACATACCACAATGCCGGGCGTGGTGGCTCACGCCTGTAATCCCAGCACTCGGGAGGCAGAGGCAGGAGGATTGTGATGTGAGTTTGAGGCTGAGCTCAGGGCCAGCCTTAACCACAAAGCGAGACCCTGTCTCCAAAAACCTAAAAAAAAAAAGAAAAGCTGTGGTTCTTCTACAGAATGGAGTATTACTCTGCCATAAAAATGATAAGTTTGAATCATTTCTACTTAAATGGACATACCTTGAGGATATCTTCATAAGTGAAATAAATAGGGCACAGATAGGTACATATTTCATCTTTTCTCTGGTATGAGAAAATAAAGATGTCAGTTAGTCCTAGCATTGTATGTTATATATTGTGAAATAGAAAATGCTAAATGTAAAATAGGGTGAAGGGGGAAAATAATGAGATTATAACAAAAAAGAAAGGAAACAAATTTTATTTATATGGGGGGGTGGTAGGGTGGGTAGGGTTATGGGAAAAAATGAGAATTAAGTTGTGTCTCATACTGGTACAAATTCTCATTATGGAGTGCAATCATGATGTGTATATTTAACGTTCCAATAAAGATTAAAAAAATGAGCATCTGAAATGAACAAATATTTTCAAATGAAGAAGCAAAAGCAGCTAAGAAGAAATGTTCCTCATTTTTGGTCATTTCAGAGATGCAGATGAAAACAGCACTGAGATTTCATCTCAATTCACAAAGAATGACTGCTATCACAAAATCAACCAACAACAAATGCTGATGGGGCTATAGAGAGAAGCCCTTTTCCATTGTTGGTGGGAATAGACTAGTGCAACCACTTTGGAGAACAGTATGGAGATTCTTCAAAACCTAGGCCTGGAGATCTTACTTGACGCTGCTATTTCCCTGCTAAGTATACAGATAAAAAGAATTAAAAGATTCATTTCACAGTGACATATGTGCACCTATGTTTATAGCAGCTCAGTTTGTGATAACTAAATTTTGGAAACAACCCAACTGCCCATAAACTTGAGACTGGATAAAGATGTGGACTTTTTATAAAAACAATGTATTACTTTGCCATAATGAATGATAAAATTGAGTCATTTATACTCCAATGGATGTACCTTGAAGATATGCTCATAAGTGAAATTAATAGGACACAGATGTATAAATACTGCATCATTTTGGTATGTAAATCTGAAGGTGTAAATGAGTTCAAAGATGTATGATAGGTATTGTGAAATTAGAAGAAAATTTTCAAAGGGAAAATAAGGGTAGGGATTAGTAAGAAGGGAGAGAAAAAAGGGAAACATTATATATATGGGGCAGGGGTTGAGGTGAGAGCAGATGAGTGGGATAAAATCAAAATCAAGATGTGTCATGGACCCGTACAAACCCTCAGTGCTGAATGTGATAATTATGTATCTATAAAAAGTACCAATAAAATCAGCTTTTTAAAATAGAAAACCTATATGAAGATCGAATCTAGACTCATATCTCTCATCGTGTACTGCATTAAAGTCAAATGAATCACAGATTTAAAAGTAAAATCATATATATTTACTCTGCAGAAAAATAAAATAGATAAACCTCTTGAACTCATAGGGAAGGATTATCTGAAAAGAATCCCAATTGCATGAGAAATAATACAAGAATAAACAAATTGAAGAATATCAAAATAAAAGCTTCTACATAGCACCGGAAAAATTCAACAGAACAAATGAAAAACCACCTTCAAAATGGGAAAATCTTTTGCCCCTTCTTCCTCAAACATGTTATTTTATGTGTACATATATAAAGTACTAAAAAAACTTAAAGACTCTAAAATAAAAGGCCCATTCAAAAATAAGACAGCAAAATCAATAGACATATCTAAGAGGAAGGAGTACGAGTATCTAATAAAAGCATGAAAAATTGTTCATTATCACTGACCATTGAGAATGGAAATTAAAACCATGAAAAGATTCCATCTTACTCCAGAAAGACGGTCACCAACAAATCATAAATACTCATGAGACTTTGGTACAAAAGATCATTCTACACTGTTGGTAGCATTGTAATGTGATCCAAACTCTATGAAAATCAGTATGGAGATTTTTCCAAAACCAATAAAATGTGAAATTCCACTTGATCCAATTATTCTTCTCCTAGATAACCTCCCATAAGAGGTAAAACCTCAGACATCAGAGGTATTGGCATATCTATGTCTATAGCACAATAATTTACAATAGACAAATCTTTAAATTAGCATATATACATCGATCAACAGATGATTAGATAAAAAATGTATTATTTATACACAATGTAGTACTATTCTTCATAAAGGACAGAGTCATTTGTAGGAAAATGGATGTGCCTTGATATCAGACTATTAAATGAAATATACTATATACATAAACTTAAATGCTATATAGTTTTTATTACATGATTAATCTAAAAATAAATAAAGATGAGAACAAAGGATAGATAGTAAAAGTAAGGAGATGAACCTTTCTCAGATAGGAAAATGATTAAGAGAGAAAGGGAGGGGAAAGGTAAAGGGATTGAAAAAGAGAATTAATATATATCATGTACATGCACCAACTCTTTGTAAAGAATGTTTCATTGTATCCTGGAAACATATGCCAATAAAAAGGTAAAAACTGTAAAAGAATATAAAGTTATAGGCTAATATAACAGACAAAAAAACCTATATCTCTAAAATTGTATGAAATATTTCAGGTAATTAATCTTAAAATGCAAAGTATAATTTCCATATCAGTGAAGGGAAAAAAATCACTTTTCAAAACAAGGAGAACTTCAGGGCTTGCTTTTCCAATTGCTATATATTTTTATCTTGTAGTTTGAGTGTTTTACATATAAAATGTATTACAAATAATTTATGGTCTTGGAAATAATTTATACACAAATTTCAGAAGTCCTTATTATTGTATAAATCTTTTCTATAGCTTGATTATTAACTTATGAATCTTCACAATACTGTCATTAATTTAAGACACTAAAATATGATTTCCTCATTTACTAAATATGCATAATGTAGAAGAAAAATTATTTCATTTTATGTTATTTTTGATTTTTTAACTGGTACACAAACGAGTAAATTATATATATTAATGAAGTCCCATGTACTATCATCTTGCACATCCACACGAAGCAATGCTCATGTCCAGTTAATCACAGTCTCTTCAAACATTTTTCATTTCTTTGTGATGAATACACTCAAAATCTCCCCTCTAGCATATTGTTATCTATAGACATTCTGTGCTTCATTTGCACACCAGACAGAACCTCCTACTCCTATTTTTAACCCAAAACCTATGAAATCATTTTTCTCTTTCTTGATAAGTCTTCCAGTCTACAGCAACTATCATTTTATTCTTAACTTTCAAGAGATCAATGCATGTATACCTACATATGAGAAAGGCCATAAGATCATGCAGTGTTTATCTTTCTCTCTTGGCTTATTTCACTCACATAATTCTTTAGGTTCATCCAAGTTGTCACCAATTTCATTCATTTAATGGTTTACTAGTATTTCATTGTGTATATGTACCATGTTAGGGAATATTTATGTTTTTATATGAAAATATTAATAACACTTCACAGGAAAATAACTACATTATATTGAAAATGAAGTATGGTAAGCATATTGAAAATAAGATTCATTATGAAACACTTAAGATTTTAGTGTACAAAATTATGTGAAGAGACTGAATGATATCATCATTGTCATCATAACAAAAGCAAAATAACTGTAATTCAGTGACTCTTAGGGCAGGCCAAAACTGAGTTAGGAAGGGAAAACAAAATCCTGAAATTTAAAGAGACAAATATATCCAAATAAATACAAAAACCAAAGCCTGCTTACCTAGAGTGCATACTTCTGGAAACATTCAAACAGTGTTGTTGATGAGTCTGAAAATGGTTGGTGTAAGAATGAGACACTTCTAGAAAAAGTTCTTAGGGATTCTGGCAAATTTTCCTGGGCTTTACCCCCAAAAGGAGCAAGAATCTTTCTGTAATGTTATGGCAGTCAGGAAGTGAAGAGAAAGAAACTGTCAAACATGCTCAGAGTGCTGCTGCAGAAAGTCTCATCCCACAAGGGAAATACTACACTAGGATTTTCTGTGATGTGGGAAAATAGCATTTTTCAAATTTCAGCTACTTTCATAAGACTGGCTCAAAAAAAGAGGAAGAAAATAAGTCTACATCTACTGAGATACCCTAGAGGAAGATACACGTGTCACAAGTCTATGAAGACAGATCTTGGCATAAGATTAATTTTTCCCTCTCCCATAACTTATAATACCACCAAAGATGATCCAGTGCATTAACGGGTTATAGATGGAAGGGTTTCATGGAAAACATTATATTTGAGGAATATTTTGGCAATCCAAAGTCAAGAGAATATTATCATCTAATGAAACAATAAAAATTAGACCAAAACATAAGAAGAAACGCAAGTTTCAGTAAGAGTTGAATGGGATAAATGCTGTAGTTGTCACCTAAAGATCATGAAATAACTATAATTAATACAATGTGAGTAATGATAGAATAAAATAACTCGTATGTAAGGAAAGATGGACAATACAACAGCAGAGATTAAAAACTCTAAGAAAGAATAAGATGGAAACATCAGAAGTGATAACAGAAAGAATATCTTTGATGGGCTCATTAGCCTAAATGTGAATCAGTGTGTTTAAACATCACTGGGTGTACAGAAGCTAAACTAGAGTAGGAGGAATAGACACTTGAAAATTGCAAAAATAAACTTATGTAATTGGAATATCACAAGGAGAAGGAATCAAGAACAGAGAAAAGTAATCATAAATATTTTTTAAATTAATGACAGTTTTGTTGGAGAGCAAAGAAATTTATAAAAACAACAACAAAGGGAAAAGAAAATAAACACCAAAGAGTCAATTCATGGGTACATTATAATCAACTTGAATGAAACTGAAGCAAACAGTTAAAAATGAGGCCCTGCCAAAAAACATAGGACAAAAGTAAGAATTGGAAATAGGATGTAGGAGTAAATAACCAGGGGAAAAGGAATGTGATAATAATTTTAAAGAAACAAAGCTTATGTATATAGGAGTAGAGGGTAAGTAGGGTAGGTGGAGGAAGGGGAAAAATGAGAATCAAGTCGTGTCATATACTGGTACAAACTCTCAATGTTGAATGGAATGATGATGTGTGTAGATTTTATATGCATATATATATATGCAATTATATGTATATATATTTATATGTATATATATTTATATGTATATATATAAATATATATATGCAAGGAAAGATGGACAATACAAGAGCAGAGATTAAAAGAGATTATATATATACATACATACATATATATATGTAATGTGCATATATATATAATATACTAATATTATATATATATATATATATATATATATATGTACCAATAAAGATTTAAATTCTTTTTTAAAAACTAAGAAATGGAGTTCTTTTGCAGGCTAGAAATAGTGGAGTGAAAAACTGAAATGTAGAATAAAGAGCCAAACAGTAAGAATGTAATTGCTATGAAATTAAAATTAGAGAGTAATAATACAAGTCTCACATAAAACTAAAAGATATATCCCTCTCCCATGAAGTTATTCAGGCACAAAAAATATATCAGAAGCTGATTTAAATAAAAAAGATCAGGGAAAGGATTAATAAAGTAGTTTTTGTATTAACTAAATTTAGTTATTTTATCATAGCTATCTGGTAATGTTATTAGAACAAAAAGAAAGAATTCATTGTAACAAGAATGGAAGGCATTGCATTATACACAATGTACATTCTTACTTGAGGGTGTATATAGATTAATTATAAATATAAAACTAGGTCCAGGGAGCTAGCTCAGTGGTTCCGGCGCCTGTTTTGCAAACGCAAGGGCCGGGGTTGGATTCCCCGGTAAGCACATACAATACTGGGTGTGGAGACTCATGCCCAGCAGCGATCAGTACCACATACCACAGTGCCGGGGGTGGTGGCTCACGCCTGTAATCCCAGCACTCAGGAGGCAGAGGCAGGAGGATTGCTGTGACGTGAGTTGGAGGCTGAGCTCAGTGCCAGCCTGAACTACAAAGTGAGACCCTGTCTCAAAAAACCTAAAATATATATATATATATATATATATATATATATATATATATATAACTGTTTAAAATTTAATTGACAAGATGGTATGGTTTGAATGTGCAATGATCCCTGAAGACTCCTGTGTTCAGAAGTGGGGCTTTTGGAGAGTGTTTTATTATTATTATTATTATTATTATTATTATTATTTATTGGGTGATATGACATGAGTGATAGCTGCTTGGAGGTAGGTCAGTCAGCTCATGACCTGCAAGTCTGTATACCAACCCTGGCTCCTCCTTTTTCTCTGTGCCCTCTTGCTGCCATGACATAAGTATCTTTTCTCTACAAGTCATTTTCAGCATTTCTGCGTTTGAGACTGACAACCACACAATGAAATTTCTGAAACTTTGAGCCAAAAAATTAGTCCTCCTTTATTTGTAGATGATGAGTATTTTTCTCAGTGATGAGGAAAGCAAATAACAGATATCAGTACCAGAGAAGTGGGATCATTGCAGCAACTATCTGAAATTATTATGTGGAAGCCTGTGAAGGGACAGGGATTTAGCTTAGGAGAACCACTCATGCCTTATAAGTGCAAGGTCTTGAGTATGATCCCTGATATAGAAGAAAGAAGAAAGAAGAAGAAGAAGAAGAAGAAGAAGAAGAAGAAGAAGAAGAAGAAGAAGAAGAAGAAGAAGAAGAAGAAGAAGAAGAAGAAGAAGGAGGAGGAGGA
>PVIR01039476.1:0-13882 GCA_004026965.1 Petromus typicus
GAGAGCTTCTGCCTAAGAGACAGAAGGGAGAACCCGGAAAGGTAGGTAACCCAAGGTCGTCTTTTCTAGAGGGTATTTAAGGGCTGAAGACCATAAGGTGGGTTGCGTTCAAAGTAGGGGATTCCAATAAGATTCAAGGAAGTGGAATCTTGATAAAATGGGGCCCAATGAGAAATTAAATTGTACAGGGTCCCTCCCCCATCAGGAGGCTCTTCCAGGTGGGCCAAATTTTTGGCCCTTTTCCTCAGGGAATTAAAATTACTACATTCTTGGGAGGGGATGGATCTAGACCTTGATTCATTGACTTATTCAGGAGAATGAGGCCTTAATTGGTCACTGTTTTACAGGGTTTTTCTGATGTCCTTGACCTTTGGTAACAGTATCCCTTCTTGTGAGTTTTCTCCAAAGGTCCGCCCTATCTGTCTCCCTGCCATATTTCCAACTAGCCTTTCTACCTATAATACTATGAGACCATAGTGAGGTTATTTTTTTCTGCATTTCATTGTATTTATTTAGGTAAACAAATAAAAATCCCACAATCATATACTGAATATTTACAATGCAATTTGTTTCCATTTATACTATGAAGTATAATCTTTGCTGGCAGCATTTGCATCCCCTAACATAATTACTTTTGGGTATGCGGGAGAAACACTAAAAACAACTTTTAACCAAGTGTAACCTTATGTGGCACTGTATCAATAACTGTACTCAGTGTGTGACCTATGGCACTTTATGCTCTAAATACTAAATGCTTTCTCATTAACATCCCATGCGAATATGTGCCAACCACCAGTAACTCTCTGCTTCTTTAAAGTTGTCCATTTTAGAGGCTAAAAGCAAAGATGAGCAAGTATTGTCTATGTATGACATATTTCACATAATGACTGAGTCTGGAGACAAGGATGCAGCCAGAACCCTCGTGGCAAACTCCAAACCCCCCAATAGTCCCACAGTTAAAGGATTAATAACCAATACACAACAAAGTCAGAACCTTGAGGAAAAGGCTGAGCCTGGACTTGACTTTTTCTACTCTGAGCAGCGGCAGCCAAGGCCAGATACTGCAACAGCAGAAGTGGGAGCAGAAGAATCCACAATCCAAGCTCTTCTGCATCTTTATTTGGTAACAAGCCTTAAACCAATAATCCTAGCATGCATATAACAAGGCAGCCCCACAATAATTCCTGTTGTTGAAGATTATAGAGGGTAGGGAGGACAGCCTTAATCCCAAGGCCAATCATCTTAATGCCGTAATCCTTGTAGTTTGAGATCTCACAAGGTAAGGCAGATGGCAATAATCCCAGTAGCTAATCCCACAGGGCAGGGCAGACATCCTCAAATCCAACTAAGTAAATCCCAGTAAGTTTTAAATCGAGTGGGTTGTCTGCAGTTTCTGACAAATGACTGATTTAATCCACTGTCACAAAGACTTAATAAAATTTCACTGTATGAATAAACTTTATAAAACCAAGGCAATGAGTCTGCATGTCAAATGTCCCTTAAAGGCCACATACTGAAGATTTTGATGCAAACAGCTTTGTTTTGAATCTACTGTTATTATGCACTTCCCATCCTCACGAGCGCATTCACCCCTAGATATACCGGAGGAAAGACATTCTCTGCAAGGGTGCTTTGAAAGTGTCTCATCCCTAACACACCTGACATAGCTTTCTCACATTTGCTATTTATACTAAATCTCACTTTGTTTGTGCATGTTTTGATGTTATGAAAATTATAAAAAGCTTTCATACATTGTCTTCATAGGCTTTCTAGTTAGTGGTAGTTCTTTTCTGATTTTCAAGGTTAAGTGGAAAACTGTGTTATCTATATTTTTTGCACAGATATGCTTTCTGCTTGTGAATTTTTTCATGCACTGATAAAAATGAGTTTTCCCACTACTCACCTATGTCCAGATTCTCTACTCTATGAGCCTTTTCAAGTAGGTAGTAAAACCAGTGAGCTGAAAAATATACTCATGTTGTACACACAGGTCTTCTCTGAAAAGTATTTTCTTGCCCTGTACTTTTGTCACTGTCAGTCACTTTATAAATTCAATGTTAGTTTCCTCTCAATGTTTTCTTTCCCAGTACTGGGGATGAAACTCAGGACTCTACACTGCAAGGCAGGTGCAGCACCAATGAGCTAAATCCCTGGCCCTTAAAAATTTTCATTTCTATGACTCCTACAGTACCTGAAAGTGTCTTCAGTATGGCTTACATATGTAAGTTTCCTACACCATGTGCTTATTTTCATGCTTTTGACAACTCCAGGGTGTGGTAAAACCTTTCCCACAATGCTTACATATATAGGACTTTTCCCCAGTGTGGGTCCTTTCATGTTGTTTATACTTACTGCATGTGTGAAAAGCTTTCCCACATTGTTTACATGCATAAGGTTTCTCCCCAGTGTGGGTCCTTTCATGTATTTGACAGCTACTCTGTGTGCGGAAAGCTTTCCCACATTGTTTACATGTGTAGGGTTTCTCCCCAGTGTGGATCCTTTTGTGTATTTCACAACTACTTTTTGTGCTGAAAGCTTTCCCACATTCTTTACATACATAGGGTTTCTCTCCAGTGTGGGTCCTTTCATGTCTTTGATGTGAGCCAAAGGTGGTGAAAGCTTTCCCACACTGTTTACATACATAGGGTTTCTCCCCAGTGTGAGTCCTTTCATGTATCTGACGCGAACCAGGCGTGGTGAAAGCTTTCCCACATTCTTTGCATACATATGGTTTCTCCTCAGTGTGAGTTTTTTCATGCCCTTTAAGACAACTCTGTGTCTTGAAAGCTTTTCCACATTGCTTACATGTATAGGGTTTCTCACTAGTGTGAGTTTTTTCATGCACATTAAGACAACTCTTTGTTTTCAATGCTTTCCCACACTGCCTACATACATAGGGTTTTTCCCCAGTGTGGGTCCTTTCATGTTGTTTATATTTAGTACCTGTGTGGAAAGCTTTCCCACATTTTTTACACGCATAGGGTTTCTCCCCAGTGTGGGTCCTTTCGTGTACTTGACGAGAACTAGGGCTGGAGAAAGCTTTCCCACATTGTTTACATGCGTAGGGTTTCTCCCCAGTGTGTGTCCTTTCATGTATTTGATATGACATTTGGGTGCTGAAAGCCTTCCCACACTGTTTACATGCATAGGGTCTCTCTCCAGTGTGGGTTCTTTCGTGTATTTGACGAGAACCAGAAGTAGTGAAAGCTTTCCCACATTCTTTACATACATAGGGTTTCTCCCCAGTGTGAGTTTTTTCATGCCTTTTAAGACATCCCTGTGTCTTGAAAGCTTTTCCACATTGCTTACATACATAGGGTTTCTCTGTAGTGTGAGTGTTTTCATGCACTTTAACACAACCCTTTGTCTTGAATGCTTTCCCACATTGTTTACACACATAAGGTTTCTCCCAAGTGTGGGTTTTCTCATGGTTTTTAAGATAAAAGTGTGTGCTGAAGGCTTTTCCACACTGTTTACACACATAAGGTTTCTCCCCAATGTGGGTCCCTTCATGTACTTTATAATTACTTTTTTCTGTGAAAGGCTTTTCACATTGCTTACAAACACAGGTTGTCTCCTCAGAGTGAGTCTGTGCATGATTTTTCAAATAACTCTGTGTGCTGACAGCTTTCCCACACTGCTCACAAAGGTGGGCTTTTCCTCTCATGAAATTTCTTTCACAATTACCAAATGAAGTGTCACTATTGGAGAATTTCAAACAATGTTTACATATATGGGATTTTGTCTGAGTGTAAGCTTTGGCATGTTTCTCAATATCAAGGTGACAATTCAAACCTTTGCCAGGTTGTACACAAAAAAGGGTATTTTCACTACTATGATTTCTTTCCTGGATTTGAACAGAATTGGGTGTACTCAAGGCTCTCACATCTTCCTTACACACAAAGGAGGTTTCTTCAATGTTCCTTCCTTCAGTGCAACAAGAGTGGGATGTTCCACACTGCTTACATCCATAGAGTTTTTCTTCAGAGTTTGTCTTTGCATGTTTCTGCAAGAACTGAAAGTCAGCGGAGGTTTTCCCGTGTCTGTTACAGTGAGAGAGGTTCTGTTCCAAACCATGCACCCCAGATGACTTGAGATCACTGCTGTATTGACAGCATGTATCTATCTCTGAATTTCTGTCAAAGAAAAAAAAATGTGATATTAAAAGGTGTTTTGGGGATGGGATATAGGTCAATGGTATTGCACCTGCCTGGCAAATGAAAGTCCTGAGTTCATTTCCTGACAAGAAAAAAGCATACTTATATTTATATTAATGGACTACTTGGAGTAATTCTGATTTGAAAGCTTATAAACATATTTGATCATGAATTTCCAGTGCACTCTGGATGATGGGCTGGAAACGAAGATTATCAAAACTGCATTCTCTGAGGGTTTGTAAGTGGCATATTTGCAATACATCCTGGTTACTTTCATCTTGAACAACATGTATATGCTATAAGTTCATTATTTTTCATATCCTTTTCCTCTGCCCCTTCACCTTCTAAGCCTCTTCATATACTCCTATATGTCTAATTTTTTTTATCATCTCTTATCATTTTTTTTTTTTTTTTGAGACATGGTCTAGCTTTTTGTAGTTCAGGCTGGTCCTGAGCTCAGCCTTGAATTCACAGCAATCCTCCTGCCTCTGCCTTCAAAGTGCTGGGATTACAGATGTGAGCCACCACATCCAACAATGTAGTATGTGGTGCTGATTGCTGGTGGGCATGAGTCTCCCCACCTGGCATTCTGGTTTTTTTGTGTTTTTTTAGGTGTTTTGAGACAGGGTCTCACTTTGTGGTTCAGGCTGGCCCCGAGCTCAGCCTCAAACTCACATCACAGCAATCCTCCTGCCTCTGCCTTCCGAGTGCTGGGATTACAGGCGTGAGCCACCACGCCCAGCACTGTGGTATGTGGTACTGGTTGCTGCTGGGTTGAGTCTCCACACCCAGTATTGTATGTGGTTACCGGGGAATCGAACCCAGGCCCTTGCGCTTGCAGGACAGGCGCCGGAACCACTGAACTAACTCCCTGGCCCTTTTATTAGCTTTTTGAGACAGGGTCTCGCTTGTGGTTCAGGCTGGCCCTGAGCTCAGCTTCAAACTCACATCACAGCAATCCTCCTGCCTCTGCCTCCCGAGTACTGGGATTACAGGCGTGAGCCACCACGCCCAGCACTGTGGTATGTG
Source organism: Petromus typicus (assembly GCA_004026965.1). NCBI lineage: Eukaryota > Metazoa > Chordata > Mammalia > Rodentia > Petromuridae > Petromus > Petromus typicus. The sequence continues at coordinate 5,187 of PVIR01039476.1, forward strand.
GTACTGGTTGCTGCTGGGCGTGAGTCTCCACACCCAGTATGGTATGTGGTTACCCGGGATCGAACCTAGGCACTTGTGCTTGCAAGACAGGCGCCAGAACCACTGAGCTAACTCCCTGGCCCCCACCTGGCATTCTTTTATATGGTTACCAGGGACCAAACCCGGGCCCTTCTGCTTGCAAGGCAGACGCCAGAATCACTGAGCTAAACCCCCAGCCCATCTCTCTCTTTTTAAAAATCATATTTGGTATTAATCAAACAAAATAAAAAACATAATATTGAATTTTCAGTGTTTATCTTATTTAATATACAGGTTCCAGATTCATGCATTTCTCAGCAAACAGATAATTTCACTCTCCTTTAAGGCCGAATGCTATTCTTCTAGTGATACACACCACATTATTTTGAGTGTGGAACGGAATCCAGGATTTCAGTACTGAGCTACACTCTGAGACTTATTTATCTTTTCTTATGAGGCAGGGTCTCAGCAGTCATTAAAGTCCCGGGTCAGCATCAAGGTTTCCAGTACACTCCATCCTGCTCAAGCTGTCTCACTGTTCCTTTCTATTCATCTGGGAGTGCTCCTGTGAGCTGTTTCTAAAACTCGCATTTTTTTTACTGCTACACACATGGATATACACATACCAAAGTAACATGATTACTTTAACTTTGGGGAATACACCCAGTAGAAGTATAGTAGGATAAAATGGAATTGTTCTATTTACTTCTTGGAGGAACTTCTATAGACATCTCTATAGATGTTATGCTGCAATGACATTCCCAAAACACTAAAGGAAGGGGCCAGGGAGTTAGCTCAGTGGTTCCGGCGCCTGTCTTGCAAGCGCAAGGACCCGGGTTCGATCCCCGGTAACCACATAACAATACTGGGCATGGAGACTCACACCCAGCAGCAACCAGTACCACATACCACTGTGCCGGGTGTGGTGGCTCACGCCTGTAATCCCAGCACTCGGGAGGCAGAGGCAGGAGGATTGCTGTGATGTGAGTTGGAGGCTGAGCTCAGGGCCAGCCTGAACCACAAAGCGAGACCCTGTCTCAAAAAACCTTAAAAAAAAAAAACACTAAAGGAAGTAGCCTGATAATACTGCATTTCAGAACAGAAAAAGACCAAATGTTTTTGAGAATTGCTTGAAAATAACTAGTATGAAAACAAGAATATTCAATTGGATTCTGAATATGTCCTCAAAGTTACCAATGTTGCAAATATTTAATATATATGTCACATGAAAATACATACAGGATTATGTACATAATTTTGTTATAAGAAAGTAGTATTGTTAAAAAATATAGGTAATTTTACGTCCAGCACTTATCTCTCAACTAAACAGAAATGTTTTTATTTATACCTACAATCAATGCGTGTATACTATTTCATGTAAGATTTATAAACATGGAGGGCCGGGGGGACTTAGCTCAGTGGTTCCAGCGCCTGTCTTGCAAGCGCAAGGACCCAGATTCAATCCCTGGTAACCACATACCATACTGGGGGTGGAGACTCATGCCCAGCAGCAACCAGTACCACATACCACAGTGCCGGGCGTGGTGGCTCATGCCTGTAACCCCAGCACTCAGGAGGCAGAGGCAGAAGGACTGCTGTGATGTGAGTTGGAGGCTGAGCTCAGGGCCAGCCTGAACCACAAAGCGAGACCCTGTCTCAAAAAACCTAAAAAAAAAAAAAAAAGATTTATAAACATGGAAAATGTGTATTATTATAATCAGATGATTTTACTTTTGGCATATCAACACAACCTAAATTTCACACGTTGAGATATTTTAAATATTCAATTATTAAAAATTCTAGATACTAAACATGCATGAATGTTTGAGGAAACTTTGTGCAATTAAATAAATTTGAACATGGCCTCAGTTTGTTTGATTTTTACAGCCAAGGTCTCTATATAGTTTAGACCACCCTGAAACTCATGCTGTAGCAAAGGCTGGCCTGGAACTCCTGGCAGTCTTCTTATCTCAACTATACAAGTACTGAGATTTCAGGTGAACGTAACCAGGTCAGGCTCTCTGTTTTCGTTATGTTTCTTTTTCCTTTTCTTTTTTTTCTTTCTTGATTTTTGGAACAGGGTTTCACCTTTGTAGTTCAGGCTGGACCTGAGCTCAGTCTGGAACTCATGGCAATCCTCCTGCCTCTGCCTCCCGAGTGCTGGGATTACAGGCATGAGCCACCACGCCCAGCACTGTGGTATGTGGTACTGATTGCTGGTGGGCGTGAGTCTCCATGCTTGGCATTGTTGTATGTGGTTACTGGGGATGGAACCCGGACCCCTGCACTTGCAAGGCAGGCGCCGGAACCACTGAGCTAAATTCCTGGTCCTCTGTTACGTTTCTTAAACAGGGCCTTGTTCATATAGTTTTTTGGTTTTAATACTTCTGACATTTACAAAACAGTTTTGTGAGTGCAAATCACCTTAGATTTTTCCTGTAAAATTTTGACTCATCTTCAATTTGTTGGTCATTCCAGTGTCTTCCTAAGGAGTAGAAGAGGAAATGTAATGATCAGTTACTATATTACATAAAAATAACCAGCTTCCAGTTAGGTTCGAATCTATCAAAAATATAAACAGGTCACTGATGTGTAAATATCATTTCTTTTCTCTGGTATGAGAAAATGAAGTTATAAATGAGTTGTAGTATGTACAGTTGATATTGTGAAGTAGAAAATATTGAAAAGGAAAGAGTAAATAACAAGGGGAAAACGAATGTGGATATAATAAAGAAAAAAACAACAAAAAATATTTACATATTACAGTACATTGCATTGATGAGTGGTAACCAATACCCTTGATCAGACAAAAAAAGAACAGATAAGTTCCTTACCTAGAGCCCCCACATTTCTAAAGTTTTCCCACATCACATCTCTGTGGAGCTGCTTCTGGGCTGGATCCAATAAAGCCCACTCCTCTGTGGTGAACTCCACAGCCACATCCTCAAAGGTCACTGCCTTCAAAATCATCAGAAATACAGTTCCAGGAAGAAGAGTGAGATTCACAGTATGAAATATCTCAATGCTACTCATTAAAAGCTAAATATGGCTGAGCCCCACAAATGGCTACTTTCTGTCTTGGTCATCAAACACTTAGCCTACCCGCATGTACTTGTCACAGAGGAATTTTGATGCTAGGTGGGAGTTCACAGGTAAACAAACATTAGAATGCGAATACTGATTCTCCTGCTGGCTAGCCCTAGCTTTCTTGTCCACTATCTGCACAGCATGGCTCAAGGAGTCACCTGGATCACATATGGGGAAAAAAGAGCTGAGGTAGATGAATCTCTAATCATGTACCTCAAGAAAACATACAAAATATATCTATTTTCAAATTAGACTTAAGAAATAGAACCCATCCTCTGATTTAGAAATGACTGAAACTTGAACCTGGTTTCATATATAAATGATAATTAATATAAAGTAAAATTCCTGAACTGTAATTTAAAATGCTAATGATAGGGATTGTAGTATTCATTGGAGAACACCTACCACTGACATTTAAGGAAGACATTACCTTACAGCCTACTAACATGACACGTTACAAAGACATGAAAATTTCTAACGTGAAATATGGAAATGGACCAACCAACTGAATGTTGTACCCCTACTGATAGCCTAAGGTTATGCAGTGAGGTCACGGGGGATGATGGGACTAAGTGTCCTCTCCCAGCCACACTCTAGGGAGATACCTGCCAATGAAACTGATGGCAAGTGGTAAATTTTGCAGAAGTCTTCAAAGAGATCACAAAAAAGCAAACAAAAAGCATCCAGCAATAATAGGCAACACAAAAAAGACTAACCTAATGCTAGCTGGATTTACAAAAAAATTAAAGCCTATTACACAAAGAAGTAATGATAAGTTTACAGAAACTGTACTAGGAAAATTTCCAATAATGAGAAATGTGTGAAAAACAGATATACGTGAAATTACAGAAAGCAAGAAATTATGAAAGCAGCTCACAAGGCATATAATTATTATACTGCATGTATACAAAATTACAACAAAAATTTAAAGCAGAAAAAAACAAGTATTACCTATCAAAGCAAAAAAATTGGAATTAAGAGATTTTTTTAACACAAAACTTAAACTTCTAAAGAACTTACACTAGTATATGTTAAGACATAAAAGTGCACACTTTCTTAACTTAATAAAGCTGTCTTTCAAAACAAAAGAATTAAAGACATTTCATGAAAAGACCAGTTCAAGAAACAGATTATTGCTAAGAAGCAATAGAGATATACCTTGGGTAACCACTCAACTCTTTCAGTGACTGTTTGGACTTGCAATTGAAGCATGTTGCTTCTTACTTATGACTCACCAGTCAGACTTATGCCTTATTTTTGCATACATTCTTGCCCATATTTATAGAGTATCAATGTCTTTCTCCATATAATAGACCTTTTTGTATGGCACTCTACTTCTGCTGGTTGTACAGTATTGTAGTTTTATTTTTCTGTTATACATTTCAGTGACACATGCAAGAGCTACTCAAGTAAAAGCAAAGTCACCAAACTAGAGTTCTCTATAACCATTTCTTGGTCCTGGATATTGTACATATTGTATACAAATCTTCCTTTAGCACCTGATTCATCTAGCAACCTAATAAAAGGAATACGACTTAGCCATCAAATGAATATTGTCCATTAGCCAAAATGCATATTGTCCATTGTATGTAAGGCTCAGCTCCTAGGCATGTGTGCAAATAAGCACAACATTCACAAAAAGACAAATGTCTTTAAATATACATAATATCTGTAATGTCTAATCATGGGGACACATAAACTATCTTATATGTATTAAGTATAGAGACACAACCCTAGAAAATACATGGTATCCTTGCAGAAGACACTAATGTTGACTGTGGTTTTTGTGAGACCCATTCATCATATAAAACAGACCAACAAACTTGTAACAAAAACCCAGAAAAGTTTGTAAGTGCACTCTTTCCTTTTGGTTCACTTCTAAGGATAATCTGCTTCCAACTGTTCATCAGAATATAATAAATGTGTCACTTAGAGCTAAATAAAATCCCAGAAATAAATTCTTTAGAAGTAATCATTTTTTTATACATAAAAATATTCCATATCATATGGGTGCACATCATTTCTCAAGGATTATATATACACTTCTGAACCACACAAAACAACTGAATTAACTATCACTGCTATTGTTGCCTGTGGAATGATCTGAATTTTTGTCTTATACCCCTAGCAGGTAAGATCCTTTACAATCTACTTTATAAATTCTGTCCTCCAAAGCATTTATTGCAGTGGCCAGAGCAACGAGTCCATTAATACCAGTTACACTGTCAAGGTTATTTGTCATTTCCATAGAGTTTTACAGAACTAAGCAGGTTCATGATTCTGTGCTCTCTGTATAGTAATATTCTAGTAACACAGGTTCCTTTATTCATGACTCAAAATTGCATTTCAGCCATGGCTTCTAGCAATATCACCTGGGTGATCAATATAACCTTCATGAACTCATAGAAATTGCTGAAGATTATATATGGGTTGCATTTACTTTGCAATCAGGATTAGTGATGAGCAGCTTTCCATAACTACTATATGATGAGATACTCTGATGAATATGTTTTCCCACTTTTCGGAATATATGCAGGATCAGTATTGCCTGAACGAAGCTAGTGTGATAGTTAGTTGGTTGGTGCTGTATTATATTTAAAGTTCTTGGAGAGTCTGAGTTCTTAAGAAAAGTGATTTCTTTACTAATTTCATACAATGATCTCTAATGCCTATATTGCTCATTTAATAAGCCACCCATTTAATGACTGTTCAAAATTATGACTGAGAGAGTTAACACAACCCACTGTTCTGACTTATGTAGGACATGTCTATTTTTATAAAGTTCTGTACATCTTAAGTGATTCTCAATGTTTTTATATTGTATGATACACCTTATATAAAGTAGTACAAGTTTTGCTGCCTTTATTGTATAGTATAGTACTATAGTTTGATATTGTCACATATTATATTACTGCATGTAAGTGTTACAGGAATAAAAGCAAAGTAAAGTTTGAAATTTCTTTGACCAGTTTTCTGTTTTAAATATTGCAATGTACACATTCTATACAATTCCACAGTTAATGACCAATTTACATAATGAACCACTTACAGGACAAGAACTTAGGTCATTCAGGGACTAATGTCTGTAGCTAAAAGCCCAGAAGAAATGAAAACAGCAAGCCAGCCCAATAAGTAAACAATAACAAAAATGAAAGGAAAGAAAAAAGTAACCATTAACAGAGAAAGAATGGAATGATAGTAATTAACAGTAATATTTTTCTTGATATCAGGGCTGGGGATTTAGCTGAAGTGGTACTGTGCCTGCCTTGGAAGGATAAGGGCCTGAGTTTGATCCCTAGTACCATACAAAAAATGATAAATGAATAAAAAATGAGAATATTTCTCCATTTATGGTCCCAGCTTTCCAATTAAGAGATAGACTGGCAGAATGCATTTTAAAAATATATAATCCAGGGGCCAGGGAGTTAGCTCAGTGGTTCCGGCGCCTGTCTCGCAAGCGCAAGGACCCGGGTTCGATTCCCCAGTAACCACATAACAATACTGGGTGTGGACCCAGCAGCAACCAGTACCACATACCACAGTGCCGGGCGTGGTGGCTCACGCCTGTAATCCCAGCACTCGGGAGGCAGAGGCAGAATTGTGATGTGAGTTTGAGGCTGAGCTCAGGGCCAGCCTGAACCACAAAGCCAGACCCTGTCTCCAAAAACCTAAAAAATTATATATATATATATATATAATCCAGAAACGTTACATTCAAAAACTCAGTTAATTAAAAGCAATATGTATGGACTAAAAATTAATGAATATAAAGAGTACTTCATGCATTAGATGCCCTAAAAGAAACAAAGGTGAAAATTTTAATATCAGACAATGTGAACTTCACGTTAAAGACTCAGAAGAGACAAAGGTTACAACATAGTAGTTAAGGGAACAATTCAATGATAATGCTTGTAATTACTTATGCATTGAATACAAACGCACTAATCTTCATAAACATAACTATGAACACAAATGAACAAATAAACACTTAACCATAAAGAAATATACTGAAGGGGAGCCCACTATCATTGAGGACAGAGGATCTGTGCCAGTCAAGCAAGAAAGCTGCACTCACTGCCTCAAGGGACTAAGGATCATTGCAAAAATTCCGGGTATGGTGGCTTATACCTATAATCCTAACACTTGGGAGGCAGAGGCAGAAGAACTGCTGTGAGTTCAAAGCTTGCCTAGGCTACATAGTGAGCTCAGGGCCAACCTGAACTATAAAAGTGGAGACCCTATCTAAAAAAAATTTTTCACAGGGGCTGGGGATATAGCTCAGTGGTTCCGGCGCCTGTCTTGCAAGCGCAAGGACCCGGGTTCGATCCCCGGTAACCACATAACTATACTGGGCGTGGAGACTCACGTCCAGCAGCAACCAGTACCACATACCACAGTGCCGGGCGTGGTGGCTCACGCCTGTAATCCCAGCACTTGGGAGGCAGAGGCAGGAGGATTGCTGTGATGTGAGCTGGAGGCTGAGCTCAGGGCCTGCCTGAACCACAAAGTGAAACTGTCTCAAAAAAAAAAAAAAAAAATTCACAGATATAATGGCAGAAAACTTCACAGGAAAAGGAAAAGAACTTGACATACAGATGAGGGATACAAGACTCTAAGTGGCCACGATACAAAAAAAATTTACATCTAGGCATGTAATTATCAAGGTTTCAGATATTCAATACAATGAAATACTGAATGCAATTAAAGAAAAGAAAACCACATACAACAGGAACACCATAAAGATCACAGTAGACTTTTGAACACAAATACTCAATGCAAGGAGAGCCTGGAGTGAAGTGCTTCAAACACTGGAGGAAAACAACGTCCATCCTAGACTGATGTTTCCTTCAAAACTATCTTCCAAAATCAATGGGGAAATAAGATACTTCCATGACAAAGAACATCTGAAAAACTGCACAAATACAAAACTTATCCTTCAAAAAACTAAAGAATATCTTAGAAAAAGGCAATGAATGTCACAAACCTGTGAGAACGAGCAGAGTGAACTCTGGGCAAGGCAATTAATTGAATGGAAAGAGGGAATAGAAAAGAATAAAAGAGCCAAGAACAGTTAAACATGACAAGGCTACATCAGTCTATCAGTCATAACCTTTAATGTCAAAGAGCTCAATACACCAATTAAAAGACAGATACTGGCAGATGGATTAAGAAACAAAATCCAGTGTCTGCCTGGCAAGCTGCAAGGTCCTGGGTTCAATCCCTGGTAACCACATACCACAATGCCAGGCGTGGTGGCTCACGCCTATAATCCCAGCACTGGGGAAGCAGAAGCAGGAGGATTACTGTGAGTTCGAGGCTGGCCTGTGCTATATAGTGAGTTTGGGGCCAGCCTGAACTACAAAGCAAAACCCTGTCTCAAAAAAGAAAAAAAAGGGCCGGGGAGTTAGCTCAGTGGTTCCGGCGCCTGTCTTGCAAGCGCAAGGGCCCGGGTTCGATTCCCCGGTAACCACATAACAATACTGGGTGTGGAGACCCATGCCCAGCAGCAACCAGTACCACATACCACAGTGCCGGGCGTGGTGGCTCACGCCTGTCATCCCAGCACTCGGGAGGCAGAGGCAGGAGGATTG